>CM046882.1:295463432-295468000 GCA_025667525.1 Glebionis coronaria | reverse complement strand
ATTGAATGGCAGAAATGCATTTCTAATTAAAAAACATTCAGGCTCCGATCTATGAACCATCAAATTAAAGAACATTTAATCACAATTGGCTGCATATTA
The DNA here is from genome assembly GCA_025667525.1 of Glebionis coronaria. NCBI lineage: Eukaryota > Viridiplantae > Streptophyta > Magnoliopsida > Asterales > Asteraceae > Glebionis > Glebionis coronaria. The sequence goes on along the minus strand of CM046882.1, from coordinate 295,467,901 downwards.
TTGCTTGGCTTAGATAACAGTTAAATGTTAGTTTTGTCAGATTTACTCATACGATTAGAAACTCATCAATACCACCTCGATTAACACCAAATTACACTTTGGACTGACGTTTTAAATGATGTTACTCTTTCCAAAAGATTAGATGATCATTGCTGGTTAATGTTGTCCTATTCAAGGTAGTCAAATAATCAAATTAAATCACAATACCCAAATCCAAACACCCTCTTATTGTATTGTTCAGCAAAACTAATTTGAAGCTATCTTCTGATTCAATTACGGGTAAGAGGGAGACTGTGATTCGCAAGGTTAAATAAGTTGTTTCATATAATTGACTACTTAACTATTTATCTCTACCTTTGATGATTTAATCAAATGGTTACCTGATTCTAACATTTAAAGAGTTAGGCTTGTGTTGTGAATATCAACTCTGAATATTTGTTGCATCGAGCAGTTTGGAGACATGTTGTTTAACTTTGCCTTTGTAAACAAAAATCACATAGTGTCTACATAAGAAAAATAACCTGATTATTCACTCAATTGTCTTAGCTGTATCTATGATTCTTCAAAAGAAAGCGGGAGTGAGGTAAAAAACATAATAGTTTCATAAACGGAGCAACACAAAAGAAAGCATGCAGCAATAGATGTAGAATAACTCAATAAAGCATGAACCTGGTGATAAGGCTAAGAAAATGGGTAAAAAATGACGGTTCTGTTTATCCAGCTTGTCCGAAAATACCATCTCGTCTCCATATACCTTAATTTTCTGATAATCCTCATCAAGTTACCATAATCTACTTTTGAAGCGCCGATTCACATTCTTCCAAACACAACCACTGTTGGGAAGCACCTGAATCACCCCGGAATCACCATGTGTACATTGTTCCTGCATGTGCAATAACCATTAGAAAGAGACATTAAACTATCAAAAACAAATCGAATTAAGCGCACTTAGATATTGTCACATATTAGCATCATTAACTATAACTCTAGGTAAATTGTCACGCACAAACGGTGATGCACCCTCTCTTCCATGCCTGTTAGATACTTATTTTCTTACAAAACATAAACCGGTCATTAGCTTTAAGCTTTTATATAAATAATACATAAAAGGCTTTTTCATATAAATGAAAAGGGAACTCACCCTGTAAAATGGGAAGGAATCATCACCTATCAGTTTACTATTAAAACTTCTAGTGAGGTCTAAAATGCATATGTTAGTATCTTCCATCTAAGGTCGATGCCAACATCAGACCATGCTCCATTCAAATATTTAAAACTGATTAGAGTGACTGAAAGCAGAATCTGATCATGTAAACATTGCAAGGTTATAAGTGTGACTACATGTCGCAATATCGAGTTACAAAACACAAAACAAAACAACCCGTCTCAAGTTCTTCCAAAGGCCAGGATTTTTAAATCAGCAATAGTCCTCTGCCGAGTTTTAGTTGGCTCACAGCTAAATCATGAGATCTTGAAGGCAACATTTAGTGGTTTAAGCTCATGCCGTGTAACTTCGCCGTTATTTAAAATCTAATTATGATTGCCAACTTGTTTAAGAGAATTAAATATCTGGAAGTGGTACCTTCAAAGTATCCCCATCTCTGCAGCTCACCATGGTCAAAAGTGATTTGCAGCACTTCCACTTGAAATTATTTTATAAAGGCACATATCGTTAATACAAAGATGGGAGCAGAAAGCTTTTATAAAAAAAGAGTATAATGCCTTGGTAGAAACTTCACTGTGATTATCTACTACTATAAAGCTACAAAAAGCAAAGAATGATTATTCTAATCAACCATGAAAAAATAAAGAGATGATTGAACCTGTACAATCAACGATTTACTGTGACTGAACGCATTTGATAGTCATTTGGTATCACAACCCGCCTTAAAGAGGTAACTTTATCTAATACGATTGTCTGGTATAACTGATTTTCTGGTTTCAAAAACACGATTTACTACGTTCAGATAAGAGGGCGTCATGAGAAAAATCTGATACAAAGACGGACATCAATACCCATTCAAAGTTTCATTAATTCTATTCAAGAACCCACGATTTGAATACAATCTCGTTCAGTTCATCTGTTGGAGTGGTAACCATAACAAATAATATGAATAAAAACTAACTTACATTCCACATCATCAAGGAAAATCCTCACTTTCAAAACCATTCATTTCATACAAGGAAATAAACAAATATGCAATAAAATATACAAATATAGTAACCATGGGGAGAGTTTTACCATTTTAGAGGAAGGATATTTAACTTCTGGACCAAAATTGACGCAGATAGAATCCAAACCTGAGCCTTTCGGGTGGTGCAAAAAAATATTTGTTAGACCCGTGACCTAAAGTGTTCGACCTGCCCATTTTGCCACATCGATGATATAAAAAATAGGGACAAATTAGGCATATTTGAGGTAATAAAATTTTTTAAGTCTTCAAGATTATTTTGCTTTAGTTCTTCATATAAGAATTAGAAACTAAAAAGAGGATAATTAGCCACAAAATCTCATTGAACTATCTGAAATAGTTCCCTTCATCCAAGATTAGGATCCAGTTCACAAAATGCAATGAGGGAAAGGACACCATACCACCACAACTCGATTTAAAGGGAGTTTTTTTATAGGAAAATAGTATACCACATTACGGTTGGAAAAGATCATACCTTTTGTAAGCATATCATGTGAAGCATCAGATGACACTTAGCTTGTCAAAAACCAAACAACACCATCACCCTTTCCTAATAAATCTAATAATACACATTCATTTATGGTTAGAAATCATCGAACTACTTCAAACATTCCAATAAACAAACAAAACATATTGTAAAAGTAAATTGATAAGAACATTTGTTCCTACAGAGCTACATGGCACCAACCATTGCAAAAACTTTCTGCAATTGTACACCAGTGAACGTGAACCATGACCGTTCACTCAAGAACTGTGTTATAAAGTTCTCTAATATAGTTATTCTTGTGACACTTATACAAACAAAGAAAGTGCAGTTGTGGCTTAGTTAAATCCATATTCTCGATAACTTCAACTTCGACCGACACGATTAATAGGCTTCCACTATGATGATTTTAGTTTACTGACTCGTGAGTGCAATTCAATGCAATTTTTGCGCGTGTACTGGCTTTAGGCTCCGAAGCATTTCCATAAAGAATAGAAGTATTTTGCATTATGGACCCACTTTCCCGAAACAGACAGAGGTGAGATTATTGTATTCTTGTTTTCTTAAGATGATGTTAGCAGATTGTAATCTAGATGATAGAATCACTGTGCCTCAAAGACACAAACCCGACACTCTAAGAAAGATAAATGCAAGTTGCAACAAATTATGGCTTGTTTTTACAATTCAAATGCGGTATTTAATGTAAATAAATATTTGGATCACTCATTCCATCCATATCAAGAAACATAATTCATGCATGACGGATAAGAAAAATGTCAGCCCTTGTGTCACCCTTCATAAAGATTGGCCAACTCTCATTACAAACCTGAAAAAGCTGTCAAAACTGCTTCTAACTGATAAAAGAAAAGTCAGCCCTTGTGCGCCCTTCAGAAGATTTCCCAACACCGCAATGCATATATCAAAAGTTCAAATAATCTTACGCAAGTGGAAATAGAGTAATTAGCAATAATGCAGAACTGATAGTTTACCCTACATTCATCATTATATGCGAAGTCCAGCTATTCTTATAACAACTGCTCATATCGCTCATGTCTTGTCTGCCTGCAAAACAATGAAACGTCATAACATGTGCATCAGATATTATACTTTATGCTCCTCTAATCCTAAAATTCGCTCTAAGTAAACATTTGTAATCACTTTTAAAATGTTGCCAAACACACCCTTAGCTTCTACAATCTGATGTAGAGCTATTAATCCATACTTGTCTGTTTGGTTGTGATTGGGTACCAACAAATCTTGCCTAAATAGTATATGTAATAGTTCTGAAAAGAATAAAACCAAACGCTAAGTTCAAGCCTCTATATAAAGAGCTAGAGGCATAATAATAGTATCGTTATCATGACCATGTGGAAGAACATTCTTGCAATTGTGTCCATAACTGTAGTAAATATCCAGTTCAGCTCACCAAGAAGTGACTTGCGGTTAGTTTGATGACCAGGTATTCAATCTATAAGTGAATCATCAAGTGACTCGTGTAGTAAGGAGTAAGTGTAGAACCTGTTGAGTTGCATGACAAAAAATATCAGCAACCAATTCAAATAAAGATATATTTATATCATTTACTATCTCAAACACAATATTTTTGAGGGTTGTAAGGCAGGAAGTAAACACATCAGCAGGAAACTCACTACTCAGGGGTAGTCCATGGTGTCTTTTTACACTTAAAACACCTTAGATGAACATCCATTCTATAGGAAGCCATTCAAACAGACTTCCAGCACCCACGTCTGCATCAAAATCCAACAAACTCTCCTCACAAACAAAGAATGACA
>CM046882.1:295398432-295458432 GCA_025667525.1 Glebionis coronaria | reverse complement strand
ACTTAAATAACGAATAATGATCGTAAGACAAAAAACTAAAACGACGACAATAGAAAATATATCTATGTAATAACGATAATGTTAAGGTCGATGACGGACATAGACTTTATCGATAAATAATAAAGGACACATATTCGATACGTTAAAACCCTAATCTTGCCGTCTAGTCGAGAAATCAATATTATTCGTCGAACGAACATGACAAATAAAAGTCGATTAATAAATATTGGTCCGAATAATAGAATTAGTATTAGAACTCGGTCTAAATGTTGATTTTAAAGTTCGGGTTACTACATTATCTACCCCTTTAGGAAGCGATGTCCCAGCGCTTAATTCGTCTCAATAGTCTTCGGTTAAACGGCGAAGAGTTGAGAGATAGACGAGTCATCGCTTAGGTTTCTAACGAATGTTAAATGAACAAAATTCAAAGCAACGAGTATACATAACAACCATGAATAAACGTTTTAAATGTAGCTTTAACCCTTATAAATAAAGAATAATACATAGCTCTAAGGAGAAGCCATTGAAAGCGATAAATTAACAAGCCGTAAATTTTTGGAAGTGCCTCAAGGTACATTACTACTAGCTTATAAAACTTGTGACGGTCGATATAAGTTAGAAAAATTCCACATGAAAAGTGAAGAGACAAAAGAATTGGGCGCATTTGAGAAATTTTCCAATGCGACAATCAATTTAAAACAATCGGTGATCACGTCGATCAAATAAAACACACATCGTCCACGGGTCTTATAAAAACAATTACGTCGTAAAAGAAAATCGCATGGATCACACATAAGTCCATCGAAACGTTGCAAAATAATCAAGACGAGGTAATTAGTACTAGTCGTACAAAATCACCTAATTGCATTGATCTCGAACATGCAAACTTATTTCGTCAAAAGTGAATTCATCGACACAAAAATGATTCGGAGTATACATTACTCGACCGGAGGAACTTTGATCCAAATCAAATATAAAAGCCATCATTAGGCACTTATAATCACATTACGACACGCTTGAAAAATAGACAAGCTATGCCAAATCAAATATATTCAATCAAGTTAAATCATGCTTGCTAAGTAGCCAAGCCATGATAAATAAGAATATTTGTTAGGATTTCCAGATAAGTCCAGTCAAAGGAAAGTTTGCAAGCTAAAGGATGTTCACGGGCCTGATAGCCATGGATGCATATCCAGAAATATTTTTATTATCGAAGGGTGCTCACACACGGATCCATACCCAAATGATATTAAACGGTGCTAAGAAACAGATCCATATCCAAAAGATATTACAGGGTGCTCACAAACGGATCCATACCGAACATATATTACAGGGTGCTCACAAACGGATATATACCCAAAAGATATTACAGGGTGCTCACAAACGGATCCATACCCAAAATATTTTCTCGTTACGTTTGAAAAATTCTTCGATGAACCATCCATAATATCAAGAAAGAATCCCAAGATCTTTTCATTCACGATGAGTTGTGTTGATAACTTAATCCTCAGTCAATCCACAAGTACACAACTAGTGTCGAGTAAACAAGTCATCTGTTCTCGGAACAGGTAATGGTTCTTAACGATTAGCTTATAATGCTCGCGATAGTTAGGAAACATTAGAAATGGTCCATAAAGACAAATCATAGCTTGAGAGAAGACTAATGGGTTACTCGTACATAGACGACAATCGATGATCATCATAATGACGACTGCATTGAACAATTCATACCAACGATACACGATTTGAAGGAAAACGTACGCACACCAAACACTCACAAATCGAGCCAGACATACTTGGGCCCACTCATTTATAACTCCTTGTCTACATCAAAAGGCGTCCCTTTCCATGTATACAAGAATTTATAAATTTACGGTTCAAGAACTTATAACGTTCTTGTGCAAATGAGAAGGCGTCCCAATCCATTTCAACAAGACGATTATAAGTCATCATACTCAAGTATTACTACCTCTCAACATGATGTCAAATCCAAATTACATAAAATAGTAAGTACAAGGTGTTAATAAACTTACTTCATGATTTCCGTATTCAAACGTCCCATTCCATTTGAATAAGGAAAACACGACAATCTAAGGTCTAGTGGTTTAAAATTTTCTTATTCAAATGTCCCAACCCATTCCAATAAGACAACCTTAAACGAATCATAGTTGGGCGAGTTAAAATCTCTATATCTAAATGTCCCATTCCATTTAGATACATGTATTAAGTCACTCAACCGAATGACTACTATGAGCATATCATTGTTGTACCCAACTATATAGTTGGTTTGGACACATATATAATTTGGCTCCAACATTGGCATCCTCCTTTTCGCCAATAAAACATAGTCATATAAAATCAAATCACACGTCGCATTACATAGAAGGTGTCGCCTCGGGTAAATGATTCTTAAAAATCAGAAGAAGTACTCGGAACACGAATATCACATCAATCAATTACGTTTCGAAAGGAGATGTCCTAAAATGGTACATCACGATACGATGATAACAATCGAACTTAAACAAGTCGATATGAAATACCTTAGGAAACAATATATACATACTCAAAGTATCAAATGAGTTTCATACTCGTATTCAGATAATACATAATCATCAAGATCAGTGATTTGCGGTGAGGCCAAATCCGATACAAAACCGTACTATAAAATGTACGACAATCATTCAAAGACCATTGCTTCAACCACAATGCCTTTAAATACCATAGTATGTACATACATATACATACAATCATTCCTATATACACATAGGATCACACAATCAAAACCAAACATTGGTTTCTATGAGCCATGAGCGTGCGGACACTGTGTAAGGTAACAAAACAATTTTACGAAAGAGCAGTTATAGTCTAGGTTTTGAAAACGACCTAGTTCTCTATAACTAGAGCTTTGATACCAATCTGTAACACCCCCAATTTCACAAGGAAGCGGAATATCAAGATTGGGCGTTACTTCATAGCACATCACACACAGTCATAGAAAACGACCTCAAAAGAGACGTTTAATAAAATAAACCATTCGATATTTTTATTAAATCAGAGTTAACTAAAAAAAGAGGTCCCACCAATTTATACAAACCTTAAGAAATAATAAAGATTTGTCAAATGTATCGAATGGAAATTGTTTGTTTTGCCTTTACTTTATCCTGCGCTGCTTCATGCTCCAGCTTCTCTTAAACCTACACACGTGAGAATAAATGCTAACATGTCAACACAACGGTTGAGTGAATTCATAGGTTCTCAAATAAATAATAACGGGTTTTTAAATAAACCATAAAGCTTTTGAACATAAGAATCTCATCTATTGGCGGTATTGCAACACATACAATACCTATATCCACACTATTATGCTAAGCTCATGACACCGATACCTTAATCAATAACTTTGCCCTAGTCAAGTATCTTGCCAAATACCCCATACCTCACGTACAACACACCCGGCTGAGCCTCCAACTCACAGGTGCGACCTGCCCGGGTGGGGGTCATCATTCCCAATGGATCCATTCGTCTGTAAGAGCGCCTACCCATCATAGGTAGTTAACGGTTCACGATTTATAGGGACTTTTCACTGGTAATAAGCAACTTAGCCTTACTAATAGTGGCTCATTACCTATACAATCAACGCTTGTGTTCGTTTTCCAAGAGCATTAAATCAAAGTCTTTACGTTTATTTACAACAGCTTGTATCCGTTCAAGCATATATTCAAACAACGAATGTTTATTCAAAAACATGTATATAGTCTCATATGATTATTTACCAAGAGCATGTATTCCCCCCTCGCGGGTTTATAAAACTTATAAAGCAGTAAAAGCGAGGCTATGAACTCAACTGATACAGCTATCACACATTTATCGAGGAACAAACATCAAATAGTCGATACAAGACTTCACGAGATATCAGTCTCTCATTTATCGAGAACGAGATGCCCAACGGCCGACATATAAATGAACGAGACCTAATATGACGAGACGCGTCTTAGGCTCGAGACGAGTGATAAATCATACATATATGTAAATAATTCACTTTAGTAAGTTTGGACATTGCATAAGTTTTATAAAACTTTTCACAAGACTTTTGATAATAATATTCTTGTATTACCCATTATGACCATTAAACCCATTCAAGCCCATTAGTGGCCCATTACATGTTCATGTGAGTTAAGTCCATATAAAAATCAATATTAAACTTATTATAAATCTTAAGTCTAATAATGGCTCAATAGCCATTATAAGTGTATGTTGGGCTTTTGTGGCCCAAATCCACTTTATATGCTTTTCGGGTCCTAAAACGCCTCCAAACAATGTCCACTTAATATTTCACGTTGGTCGGGGTCTTGGGTATTCTAATTATCTGTTAGCCTCAAAATATTGAGTCAAACAAGAATGCTCGGTCATATGTTTATTATGTATCGTATTTTAGAACGTTGTAATAGGTAGTATGTTAGTCTTGTATAATGGGCTTAACTTTAAGCTAAGGTTCATTGATAAGTAACTAAAGCCCAAAAGGAAAGCCCGACCCATGATCATATAGCCCATTAAGCTACATGTAAGCAAAGGCTATATAAACCCTTCCTAGCATGTTAGGAAGGGTGGTTGGTCATTTCATTTTCTCTCTAATCTAATATTTCACAAGTTTCTCCAACCATTTCTCTTTACTTTCTCTCACTACTTTCTCTCTCTAAAATTCATCTCATTTCTACCTTTCTTTCTTTAAATTTGTGATTATAACATCATATATTAGGGACAACAATTGGTATCAATCGCCATGGGGTAGTTTTGTGATTGGTTGTTTGGTTTTCATTTGATTTATTTGATTTAATCCTTCTTTCTACCACGAATTCAAGATTTTTCTTGTTTTTTAGTGTTTTTCGATTCGTATAACTTCTTTATTCGTGTCATTGTGACTTGGGTATCTTGGTTTTGGCTTAAACACAAGGTTTTTTTGGATCAAAATTTGAAAATTTCTTCATCTTTCCGAAATTCTAGCTTATATCACCATTGGAAAGTACAATTGAGAGGGGTTTAATCGTAATAACCAACTGGTTCTACTTTGCGATCACTAGATTACGATACCTTATTCCGAGCTGGACATTCTGATCGTTCTTTACGATCTGGGATTCCGATGGTTTCAAGGGATTTTTGAGTCGTTACTCTGCCAAATTTGTTTTAGACACATTCCGATCTGAACATTCTGATCTGAACATTCCGATCTGAACATATTCCGATCTGAACATTACGATCTGGGATTCCGACAAGTATACATTGCGATCTGGGATTACGACAATACATTGCGATCTGGGATTCCGACAGTGCATTGCGATCTAAGCCACATTCCGATGAACATTCCGATGGACATTCCGATGGCACATTCTGATGACATGTTTAGCTAAATTTTGTTTGAGTATTTTTTAGACTTAGCCACCATCTAGACTAGTTTCGGAACGTAGTTTACACGAAGATTAAAAAAAATAGTTTTAGGACATTTCTAGCTCAATTTCAAAATTTGGCGATACAAAATTTTTTGGTCTACCGTTTTGTCGGACTGAGGAATTTATTGTCGGACTGAGGAGAAAATAGCTTTTTTCAGAATTTCAACAACAAATCAATCACATCATATCTACTTAAGATCCATATTCACTTCATCATTTCAGAGAATTTTGAGATGGATTCTACTGCAGAATACCGTGTGACGAACAACAACATAATGGTGGCGGGTAACAAAGAGAGACCACCAATGCTTGTGGTCGGTCGATATGCTCAATGGCAATCACGTTTTCTTCGTCATCTTGATACAAGACCTAATGGTGATGCATTGAGGCAATGTATTAACAATGGACCATATGTTTTCTCCGATATCACTGTTCCTCATACACCAGCCACTGACACTACCACAGAAGTACCCGCAACCACAAGAAAAGAAACGTTATCTGATCTTACACCAGAGAAGCGTTCTTGGTATGATGCAGAAAAAGAAGCGATCTATATGATTCTAAGTGGAATTGGAGATGATATTTATTCCACGGTTGATGCATGCCCTACGGCACAAGAAATGTGGACGGCTATTGAACGCTTGCAACAAGGAGAATCACTCAACAAGCAAGATGTTAAAACTAACTTGTTTTGGAATTTTGGTAAGTTTACTGCATTGGATGGAGAATCAATTGAGTCTTATTATTCACTTCTACAAGATGATGAACGACATGACAAGAAACAACCTGGAAGTCTCCACCATGCAAGTCAATGTGCAATTTCTTCAGCAACTTCAGCCAGAGTGGACACGTTTTGTTACTTTGGTGAAACAACAGAAGTAGTAAGACAAGATAAACTATCACACTCTCTTTGATATCTTGAAACAATTTCAGCATGAGGCAAATGAAATTCGAGCTGAACGAGTTGCAAAGACGGCTAATCCACTTGCTCTAGTGTCTACCTCTCAAGATCATCGATCTCGTACTCCAAAGTCATATTCCATTCAATCATCCTCCCCACGATATTCCACATCATCCAAGTCTTCATTATCCACAAGATCACGCGGAAAAGAACCAAAGCACCATCACCACCATCTGCGTCATCATCTGAAGAGGATAGTGATGAAGATGAAGCTCAGAAGAATCAAGAAATGAAACAACAAATTGCTTTCATTATGAAGACCTACAAGAAAATCTTCAAACCCACCAACAACAATCTTCGAACATCATCCAACACAAAGAACCAATATGTTGAGAACCCTTAAAGGTATGACACACGTCGACGTGGTGAAAGTCCTTCTAGGTATGATCGACATAATCCAACACATGTTGAGGGTTCTGCAAGGTATGATCGACAAACTGCCAAGTATGATACTCAGAGGATTGCTGCTGCGACTGGGAATAGGGAGACTGTTGGAACGCAAGTGGTTCAACAAAGTGGGATTCAGTGTTATAATTGCCAAGGTTATGGGCATATGGCAAAGGAATGTAGAAAGCCGAAACGGGTTAGGGACTCTAGCTATCATAAAGAGAAGATGTTGTTATACAAGAAGATGGAAGCAGGGGTCAAATTGTCGGGTGAGGAAGGAGCAATGCTTGATGATACTGATGATGAAGCCTCCGACCAAGAACTAGAAGCACATTACTCGTACATGGAAAAGGTTGACGAAGTTCTCAACGTCACTGAAGATGACAATAGACCTATCTTTGACACTGAGCCACTCGATAAGGTACACACCACTGATGAATATAATGTGTTTGGTGATACTCATGAGCATTGTGAGCTACCCAATGCCATTAATGACACATGTATGACGGAAAAGGTTGATAGCAATACCACACCCGATTCATCAGACATGTGCAATAATGTGTTTGAGGATGATCAACATGCAAATGAGTATGATGATGATGAGCGTGTCGCGCTTGCTAATTTAATTGCTAGTTTACAAAAAGATGTCAATGAAACTAGAAAAAGTAAAAAGCAATTAAAGAAGGAAAACGCAGCGCTCACTCAAAATTTTGAAGAATGCAAAGCCGCACTAATTACATCTAGTGAGACCATTGAAAGCTATAAAGATGAGCTTCTTCAGAAAACAAAAGAGCTTGAGGGGTACCAGGGTAGTGCGTTAAAAAGTCAAAATGACGATCTTGAAAAGAATTACAACGAAACTCTTGAGTTACTAACAAAAGAAAAACGTCAATTTAATGTTTTGTTAATGAATGAACGTCAAAAAACGTACCTTGCTACCACAAAAGTTAACGAACTTGAACAACGGCTTTCGATGGATAACACCGAGTCTGCTAAAATTCTTGATGTTAAGAAACACGAGGTTGAAACGTTAAAACAAGATTTCAAAAGTCGACATGAAAAAGATACTGAAAAAGTAACGGAACTAGAAAAACAAGTCGAATTTTTGAAGAAAGTTGTTTATAAAACGCATGACTCTATTCAAACCGTAAGAATGTTAGCACCTCCGTCTATGTTTAAGGGTCAAGCTAGCTTTGCAAATCCTGATTATCTTGCCCAAGCTCAAGCTGCGAACCTGCGCATTTATATGGATGAGTCCGAATGGACCGATCCTGAATATCCTCTTGGTTATGATGAGACATCCCTTTGGGAAGAGGAGAGTAGATCACCGGTCAATAAAGAGTTTGTGAAACCATACAATTATGCTTATGAGAATAGTCTATATGGTCTTTTCATTACTCAAAAACAAAAGTCTCGTGAGGAATTGTTTTTAGAATGCACACAAAGAAGAATTCAATGGAAGAAAGCTTTTGCTACTAAGAAAACAAACGTTTCTGAGTTCATCAACTACTTGCCTCTTGATGCTTCTAAAAGCAAGAGCAGGCAAACATTTGGTTTTCGACAACATTACATTGATAATATTAAATCCATTGTTGACAATGAATGGAAAAACGAGAAAATGACGAGTGGAAAAAACCAATTCCTCAAGATATAACTGTGCTTATCAAACAAATCTTAATACCGAACACGACCACATTAAAAGAAAATATGCTTGAATTTGAAAGATTAATTCGGTCTGAAATGTTTGATGATTTAAATTATGTTGAGTCTATTGAGAAAGAAATTGACGATCTTCAAATGGGTTAGTCCGTTTTTTCTGATGAATATGATTTACTCTTAGAAGAATGTCTCTCCAAAGATATTTTGTGTGTTACTCTTCAATCTTGTGCTGATATCGATGAATATTCTGATGTTGCATGCAAATATCTTGATAAAATCAAAGAATGTGAGCGTCTTGAACTTGAGCTTTCAAAACATAAAGAAAATGTTGATAAAAAGGCTTTTGAGTTACTTCAACACAAAACTGATTTCCTTCAAAAACATTGTCATTCTCTTGAACTTGCTTTGCAAAAAGACGTTGGTCGTTTTCCACATGATAATAACTTGCAAGAAAAACTTTCCATAACGTTTCGAGAAATGAATGAGCTGAATTTGGAAATTAAAGGGTTGAAAGCTCAGTTACAAGACATGGAAACAGCGATAGCAGAGTTGCAGAAACTCGTTGCTAAGATGGGTGGGAAAGTTATGGAACCTAGCGTTAAGAAACCTGTTGTTAGATAACCCAATGCCTCTAAAGTGAATAGATCCTCTATCTTGGGAAAACCATCTGCTTTATCAAATTCCTCCTTTGCAAAACCTGTGTTTGCCCCCAAGATGGATGGACAGGAAAGGTTACCACATAATAAACCCATTAAGAATACTATAGCACCAAGCGTTAAGCACAATAATGTGATTAAACCAGGGATGTATAGATTGGCCGCTAAAACTACACAAAACAAAGAAAGTCAATCACATCAGACTTCTAGAAACACTAATAGACGTGTATCTTTTACTACAGGAGTAATCCCCACTGATAGTGTTAGCCGGCCTCAGCATAAGAGCACTCGCATGAATGAAAAGGTTTGGCAAAACAAAAGTCAAGGGAAGATGAAGACAGGGAAGACCACCCTAGGATTTTCAATGTTTCTAAGAATAAAACGTCTGTAATCGCGTGTAATGACGATTTGAATGATTCGACTATGAATGCTTTGAATGTTAAATTTTTTTGTGTGAAATGTGGAAAGTGTGCTAATGCTAATCATTCTATGTGTGCTATGAATAAAGACAAAGGCGTAGATACTAGAACTAAGAAGCAAGTTGAAATGCCTATTAGAGCTAGTCAACCCAAACGCAAAGTGAACCATTCTGGTGCAACCCCCACTAAGAAAAGTAATGCATCAGACTCCACCACAAAGAACCCTAGAAGCAAAATTAAGGAATTATATGAGTCTGCTAGAAAGTCTTGGAAATGGTGGTTTGCTAATCAATGTCCTCTAGGATATAAATGGATGCCTAAAGCTAGGACTGAAAATGTGACAACGAGTGTTAGTATGCCTTTAAATGTTGCTAAGGACACTAATGATTCTACTATCACAACTACTGTGGTATCCAATTTAGCAAATGCTCCATCGTGTTCTAACTCTTCTGCAGGTGATACAAATAATTCTCTTCATAATGGACTCCGGATGCACGAAGCACATGACGGGGAATCTCATGCTTCTAATTAACTTCGTGGAGAAGTTCCTGGGTTCCGTCCGATTCGGAAATGATCAATTTGCACCGATCCTAGGATATGGAGATTTGGTTCAGGGGAATATTACGATCAAAAGGGTATACTACGTCGAAGGGCTCAATCACAATCTTTTTCTCGGTTGGTCAATTATGTGATGCGGAATTGGAAGTTGCTTTCAGAAAGAAGACATGTTTTCTTCGTGATTATGATGGGAATGACTTACTTACCGGTACACGGGGTACTGATCTTTACACAATTTCACTTCAAGACACAACTTCATCAACTCCAATTTGCTTCATGGCTAAAGCGTCAACGACTCAGGCATGGTTATGGTATCAACGTCTTTCTCATCTCAAATTTGATACGATTAACTTGCTTTCCAAGAAATATATTGTGAGAGGCCTTCCAAGCTTGAAATTCATCAAAGATCATCTTTGTTCTTCTTGTGAACTTTGTAAAGCTAAACGAAGTAGCTTCAAAACAAAGACCACACCAAGCTCTAAAGGACGGTTAGATCTTCTTCATATGGATTTGTGTGGCCCTATGCGTGTTCAGAGTATCAATGGAAAGAAATATATTCTGGTAATAGTCGATGATTACTCAAGGTACACATGGACTCACTTCTTGAGGTCCAAGGATGAAACATCTGACGTTCTCATGAGATTCCTTAAATTGATACAACGTGGTCTTCAAGCTCAAGTTAAAGTGGTTCGTACTGACAGAGGTACAGAATTTTTGAATTCAACTCTGAAAAAGTATTTTGAAGCCGAAGGGATTGAACATGAAACATCTATTGCTCGAACACCCGAACAAAACGGCATTGTTGAAAGACAAAACCGTACTTTGGTTGAAGCTGCTCGAACATTATTATCCGCTTCAAAACTTCCACTATACTTTTGGGCCGAAGCCGTGTCTACAGCATGCTACACACAAAACCGCTCCTTAATTATCCCAAGACACGAAAAGACACCATATCACATAATTCATGATCGAAAACCTTCACTCAACACCTTCATGTTTTTGGATGTACTTGTTACATTATTCGAGATGGTGAAAATTTGGATAAGATGAAAGAAAAAGGTGATGCATGTATTCTTGTGGGATATGCAACTCAGTCTAAGGGATATAGAGTGTACAACAAGAGAACAAAATTGATTGTCGAGACTATTCACATCCGATTTGATGAATTACAAGAAATGGCACTTGAACAAAACAGTTTAAGTCCCGATCCACAAAGACAAACGACTTCCGTTCATAACCGCACGGAACTCGGAACTCAAGACCACAGCAATGAACCGTCAAGTTCAAAGCTGGTTCCTGAACATGTTCCTAGAGTAGATATGACAGTGGATACGACAATTTAAGAGTTGGAAATGTTATATGGACCAATGTATGATGAATATTTCACGGGGGAGAAACAAGTTGTATCGAAGTCTTTCGCTGTCACTCATGATAAGAATGATGATACCGATCATCGTCAACAACCAGATACAACTTCATCTACTTCAAAATGGGTTGCTGCAGATTTACCTCCTCAGAATATCACTTCTACAACCGCTCCTACAACATCCACAACTACTATCATTGCTCCAGAGAACACAAATCAAGCAGAAGATGCATTATCTGACGAAGACGAATTTATCAACCCATTCGGTACACCGGTACACGAAACTGGAGAGTCTTCTACTCGCCATGTTGATCCGTCAAATATGCATACATTCTACCAACGACATCCTTCAACACATCATTGGACCCGAGATCATCCTTTGGTTCATGTCATTGGAAACCCTTCACAGCCCGTTCGCACCAGACGACAGCTTAACACCGATGCCGATGTTTTTATGTTCGCACTCGCCGTGAGTTCAGCTGAATCGAAAAACATCAAAGAAGCATTAGCTGATCATGCTTGGATTGAATCGATGACGGATGAACTTCAAGAATTTGAAAGACTTAAAGTCTGGGAACTTGTTGACAGACCACACGATGTAACACCATTAAATCTTCGATGGATCTGAAAAAACAAGATGGATGAAGAGAACACGATCATCAAGAATAAATCTAGGCTAGTGGCTAAAGGGTATGGACAGAAAGAGGGTATTGATTTTGAAGAATCATTTGCACCAGTAGCTCGTATGGAAGCGGTCAGGATTTTTCTTGCTTATGCGGCACATAAGGGATTCATTGTCTATCAAATGGACGTAAAGACGGTGTTTCTTAACGGTCCTTTGAAGGAAAAAGTCTATGTCACGCAGCCGGAAGGATTCGTCAATCCTCATTATCCTGACAAGGTGTATCGTCTCCACAAAGCACTTTATGGACTCAAGCAAGCTCCAAGGGCGTGGTACGACGAACTCGCGAAATTTCTGGTCTCAAAAGGCTCCATTGATTTAACTTTGTTCACTTATAAATATGGGGATGACATTTTGCTTGTGCAAATTTATGTTGATGACATTATTTTCGGGTATACAAACCCAAAACTTTCAAAATAGTTTGAAAAAGTAATGCACAGCAGATTTGAAATGTCGATGATGGGCGAACTAAAATTCTTTTTAGGAATTCAGTTCACCAATCCCCAAGTGGTATCTTTATTAACCAAGCTAAGTATTGTCAAGAGATAATCACAAAGCATGGTATGACATCATGTGACCCCGTTGGGACACCATTATCAACCACATCCCTAGATGCTGATTTGAAGGGATTACCCATAGATCAAACGAGATATCGTTCCATGATCAGGTCTCTCATGTACTTGATAGCAAGTAGACCTGATATTCATCATGCTACATGCTATTGTGCACGATATCAAGCACGACCCACTGAAAAGCACCTCAAGGAGGTTAAACGGATCTTTCGGTACCTTAAGAATACCATTCACATGGGACTCTGGTATCCGAGGGAAACCGGTTTCTTTCTAACGGCCTATTCAGATTCTGATCATGCAGGGTGTCTTGATACACGTAAAAGTACATCTGGTGGTGCACAATTTCTAGGTCAAGATAAGCTTGTGGGATGGTCTTCCAAGAAGCAGGATTGCACGTCACTTTCATCAGCCGAAGCGGAGTATGTGTCTCTATCTGCGTGTTGTGCTCAAGTTCTTTGGATGAGAACACAACTCACGGATTATGGCTTTCACTTTGATAAAGTACCTATGTACTGTGACTCAAAGTCGGCCATAGCCATCTCCTGCTATCCGGTGCAACATTCCCGCACGAAGCACATTGATGTCCGATATCACTTCATTAAGGAACAAGTTGAAAGAGGTATCGTTGAATTATACTTTGTTGGAACGGATTACCAATTAGCTGACTTGTTTACAAAAGCTCTTTCGAAAGAGAGGTTTGTGTATCTAGTTAGGCAAATTGGTATGAGATGTTTGACTCCAGCAGAACTGGAGGTTCTGGCAAAGAAGCCTGCTTGATTCATCTATCAAACATCTACTTGTAAATATTAATGAAAAAGCAAAATACAAAAATATAAAACATATAAAAACAAAACAAAAAATTAAAAATGTTTCAAAATCCAAAAAGATTCTTCTCGACATGTCATTCAGCATCGATAATATGGACGTGCCTAGAAATGTCGCTCAATAACGACACGGGTGTGTACATAAAGCTCGAATGAAAGTTGTAAATATTTTTCAAAACATGTCATTTCTTCTTTTAATAAAGGAAATTGTCTATGTTAGACAATATTTCCAAACAACGGGTAGAGCAATCTATCACGGGTTGAGCTTGTCACAAAACATTCCATGTTTTAAGCTCCACACAATGGCTTGTAATCACTTTCAGATTGCAACCCAGATCGATATTCACGGGGGAGTGTACGATTTAGTGCCCTTACCCTCAGCAAGAGAAGAGAAATCTTCTTACACTTGAGTGGATTCGTCAAGACATTCAAAGTCTATGAACTCAAGTTTATGCTTTAGAAAAACCTCTTCGACAAAAAGAAATAGGATTTTTCAAAAAGCGTTGAACACATTTTTTCAAGAATTTTTCAATGATTATTCAAAATCTTTCAAAAATTGTGTGTTCAACAACTCCCATCCTCAAAAAGAGAAATGTGGATCACATCCTCACAATGACAATTCAATTGGACCAATTTTTGAGTGGTAGCTTTCCAAAATTCATGCTAAGTTTGACACATCTTTCTCCCAAAGATTTTCAAGACTATTTTTCAAAATATATTTTAATAAAATTTGGTATCTCTAATATCAAAAGATTTTATATATTAGATATAGGGGGAGAAAATGTGATTAAAATGTGATCTTATATAAGACTCAAGCACTTTAACTCTTACCTACATGTGCGAAACACTTTCGATTATCGATGCACATATGAAGGGGGTGCATTTCTGAAACGACAAAATTAGCAAGGTGTTAAATGTTTTTCAAACACTTTGTTAGAATTTAAAGTGGTTTTCATGGTTACGATCAAATACCCACAACATCTTTATATCACGACGTTATTGGTGTCAAAAGGGTGGTTAGGTTTAAGTCCTATGATCCAACCAGAACCGGAGGGATATTCCCAGGGACAATCCAATAGATTATTAGAAGTCCTTAGGAAAGATGGAGTAGAATGTGAACGTAGCTGAATGCCGACTAAGTACCGATGCTAGCACTGGAACAATCACAACAAGGTGCTAGTAATGATGTCTTGGTAAGCATTGAAAGGGTTGAAGAATGAAAAAGAAATGTAAGGATAAAGGGTGTAAAGAAAGAATCCCTCCATACAACTTAGGCAGAAACCGGGTCAACTCATCATGAAGGCAAACTCATCATGGACCCAGTGATGTGAAGCACAACCCTTTCCTAGCTACTCAGGCTTCTCTCAAAAGAAGTTTGTTTTATTGTCACGGAGATCAACATGACTTCTATTGACTTTCTCACTTCGAGATAGTTGATATTGAATAGGTGGCATCTGCTCCAGCCTCCGACCACTAAAAGTGCACAAATAGAGTCTAGAGCCAAGAGATCAATCAAATCTCGTTATGACACACGGATGAAGATCAAGAGAGTCCTACGCTATATCCTTTCCATATTGCTAGAACACTCAGAGTGATACTACTTAGTATTCACAATGATGAGTGGAAATCCTTCCAGTGTTAACATCAAACAGCACTACGGTAGGTCATATGTAAGATTCTTTATGAATTGAACATGTGTAAAACTGAAAAGCAACAATGGTTTGATTCTTAATTGATTCAAACTCATTTCAGGTTTCTACGCAATATCTTTATGGTCTTGCCAGAACATTCAGAGTGATATTCATTAATATTCACAGTGACGAATGGAAATCCTTCTAGCGTCAACTTTAAACAGCGCTACGGTAGGTAACTTGCGAGATTCTTATGAATTAAGCTTGTGTCAACTGGAAAGCAACAATGGTAAGATTCTTAATGAATCAAACTTGTTCTAGGAATTTGAATTGACGACTTTAATCAAGCGGATATTTATCCAATTGATTCACTCTTTATGTTCGTAGTCTTGCTTTGAGACGGTCGAGTAAAGAGAACGGCTAGTACAGCCGCGAAACCCTGTCAAGGAGATTCTTAATTGAATCTACCTGATCACAGGTACAGTATTTAATATCGTATAACGGTCTTCACCGACCGGAGGTAAAACGCTACCAATTTAGGACGAATGTCAAATCCATTCAGTCCGTGTCTATGTTTTGTCTTGAGAAGGTGGCGTCACGGTGTACACAGCAAAGCCAATGATTCAGAAACCACATACTCATGCCTAAAGACACATTCAACAATTAATAGTGTGACCATGTGGATGAAGACACAAGATCACAATATGGCAAAGACAAGTCAAGGATGATTTGAAGATCTCAAGCTTAAAGACAAAGTCGAAAGACAACGACAAAGGCTCAAAGATCACAGCATGAAGGAACAAGACTACGATTACACGTTCAAGACTCATTTATGTCGAGATTAGTAATCTCTACAAATTTCCTAAATGACCAAGGTTTATGACCTCTCATTGGGGGAGATTGTTAGCCCCAAAATATTGAGTCAAACAAGAATGCTCGGTCATATGTTTATTATGTATCGTATTTTAGAACGTTGTAATAGGTAGTATGTTAGTTGTGTATAAC
This sequence comes from Glebionis coronaria, assembly GCA_025667525.1. Taxonomy (NCBI): domain Eukaryota; kingdom Viridiplantae; phylum Streptophyta; class Magnoliopsida; order Asterales; family Asteraceae; genus Glebionis; species Glebionis coronaria. The sequence continues at coordinate 295,442,268 of CM046882.1, read as the reverse complement.
GGGCTTAACTTTAAGCTAAGGTTCATTGATAAGTAACTAAAGCCCAAAAGGAAAGCCCGACCCATGATCATACAGCCCATTAAGCTACATGTAAGCAAAGGCTATATAAACCCTTCCTAGCATGTTAGGAAGGGTGGTTGGTCATTTCATTTTCTCTCTAATCTAATATTTCACAAGTTTCTCCAACCATTTCTCTCTACTTTCTCTCACTACTTTCTCTCTAAAAATTCATCTCATTTCTACCTTTCTTTCTTTAAATTCGTGATTATAACATCATATATTAGGGACAACATTATCAGTATGTAAATGGGTCTCTAATTCTCGATAAGTGGGTCATACCAGTTCGGTTTTTTATAAAAATCGTCACGACAAAACATTAAAATAATATAGTCCAATTCTTACAATTTCTCGACATGCCTCGTAGATTAGTTCGTTTCTCCTAAACCGTAAACAATATAGATGAATTATTTTTACCAAAGTCATTGTTAACTTATGTAATTTACTTATTATAATTTCAATTGCCCCTAATTTATATTTATCATAGTTCATTTACCCATTTTATCACTTAGAAGAGTTGACTGTTTTTGGCAGCCGAACTCATTCTCACCGTTTTGGTCGTCATTTCCAAACCATTTATCCGTATAAAACTATTCGATTCGTGTGTGTTCTAAATATGTTCAGCTACAACTTTTAGTTTTACATATTAAAGGGTCAGTATACAAATATTTAGAGTTTTCAGTCCGTTTATACAGCATGTTCAGATTTGGCATTTTTTATCGTTTCGGTCATATCCAATTCATCGGGTATCGTAACGAGACGAGCGACCCGGCCAAATTACCGCAAAACATATGCCTACAACTCTATATTATTTTAAAAGGTCCAAACCTACTGAGTGTTCTCAAATAACATGTTTTGCAACTGACCAACAATTACCATTTTACTAGTTCAATCTTTGGGCTTGTTTACCATTTTTAAATCATCACAAATTTATATACAATGTCCAAGAACTCCTAATAAGCTATTAAAAATAAATTTTCAGTAGCAAAATGATAATTATAATATAAAAATAATTTACAAATTAAAATAACAATAAAAGAAATCAATTGAACCATACAAAAGTGAAGGACACAAATCAACAATGATCAACTTTAAGCCCTTGCTTCAAATCCATCATACATACCATCCAAATATTGATTTACCAAGTTATCTAAACTTTTGCAAATTGGCGCATGAAACATTTATCAACGATGAAAGCTTGTGACTTGTGAAAATGTATGAAGGTTTGATATACGGAGCAAAAAAAGGAGAAAAGATAAGATATCTAGATTTATTAGTACACTAAATTGGAAGCAAACGTATCATAGTTGAAATTCAAGACACGTGTCTTTTTTTTGTATACGTGTCATCAAGTTTTTATTCTTTTTTTATATAAGACGTGAATGAGATTAGTATAAAGATATGTCCCGTAAATTGTTGAATCGGGTATTATTGTAGTATGATATTTTAAAAGTTACGCGATTTAAAAGATATGCGTTAAACATGAAAAATAAACGTTCAATATTAATAAAAATTTGGACATTCGAAGAACATTGATATTGGAATAAATAAATGAGGGCTTATTATTTTAAACGCGTTAACGCGTTATATAAACGAACGACGGTCAATGGTTTAACTTAAATAACGAATAATGATCGTAAGACGAAAAACTAAAACGACGACAATAGAAAATATATCTATGTCATAACGATAATGTTAAGGTCGATGAAGGACATAGACTTTGTCGATAAATAATAAAAGACACATATTCGATACGTAAAAACCCTAATCTTGCCGTCTGGTCGAGAAATCAATATTATTCGTCGAACGAACATGAAAAATAAAAGTCGATTAATAAATATTGGTCCGAATAATAGATGTGAAAATCCGTCAATTTATGGTTGATATTTTATTCTCAAATATTAATTAAAAATATTATTTTAATGTTATATTATGAACTCACTTATTTTGGGAAGAAATTTGGATTTACGTCTTGAAGTAGCATCGACTACGTCTAAACCGGAGGGACTCTACGTTACGTGCTTACGTTTACATACACCGTCTTTGGTGACAGTCCGACATTTCTGAGAATAAATTTATCCGTGAATATTATTTTGGGATTTTAATTTTGAGTTGGTTCATAAACTCACAAATTTACGAGAAGAGATTAGGACTTACGATTTTATTTTAACGTCCTTTACGACTAAACCGGAAACCTTAGGATTACGTATTTACGTTTTCGAACTCCGTTTTTTATGAGACAATTTTTATTAGATTCGTTTTGTGCCGTTGATTCATAATTTATTAAAACGTTTTTCGTAAAACGACCCGAGGGCACGTAAATCGAGGAAACTAGAATCGAGGAGTACCCGTAAATAATTGGGGATGAGACAAAAACAACTTTTGCCCCACCCCCTACATATGGGACGGCAAATCCATGACACACAACCTTATGTGTCAAATTTTCCTTAAACAAGTTAACACTTGTTAACTTGTAGCTTACAAAATAAGCAAAGCTTACACCAAAAACAACCAAACCACTTTTGGTTAAACCATTTCTCACAACTCAAAATGCAAAACCACCAAAAGTTCTCTCTACCCCATCTCCTTGCCGTCCACTATTCAACCAAGAACACCCTCATTTGATCAATTTTAACCACAAACATTTGTTATAATTAACATATGTTAATCTCCATTCAAAGAGATGAAGATTGGTGCAAGTTATAACATCCAAGGAGGAGTTTCTATGGAGTCTTGGGGCTGATTTTCCACAAGGAGTTCTTGAAGAATGATGGTCTCGAAGATGGTCTTGGTTTATTACAAGTTTCTCCATCAAAAACCATGTTTTGATCACAACCTACAAAATCATGGTGGTATAAAGATAGTTCTTCCCATCCTCTTGTTAATTTTGATTATGTAATCATGTATTTTATTCTTAAATGTATATATGTATGATGATAAAAATATTGTGTGGGGATTTGGTGTTGATAATCATGGGTAAAAAGATGAAAAACTATATGTAAAAAGGTTAAAATCATGCTTAAAATGATGGCTGTATAAAACAGTAAAGAACCATGTGATGAACTAATAAAATGGCATAGATTAATGGATATACAGTAAGTAATATGTCTTGTACACATGTGAGAGTTGGCCATGCAATGGAATCATTAGGATGAGTGAGATATGATCAAAACAAGTTTAGAGTACAAATCAGAGTTCACTGTTTTGGACGATTTTTAGAAAATACTTAGAGGCTGATTAAACAGTAGCTATAAAAGAGTTAAATAGAGCACATATCATGTAGTTTATGTCATAAAAATTTGAGCTTCTATCTTCATACAGAACTCTGGATATGGCTGTTTTGGTGAACATGAAAATAAAAATCAGATTTTGGAAATTAAAGTATAATAGTATTATATAAGCACTCAAATAAAAATAGTATAAAATGTGAATTAAAACCCACTAACTTATATAATACATTTATATAAATATATATATATATATAAGGATAAATAAATGGACATTTTATAAAAATGGTAGTTTGATAAGTTTTACAAGTTATAAAACTATAAACATGATTTTTACGACTTTTTCGGCTAATACCGTAAAATTAACGTTTTTCGCCAATTAAAACTTAGACGATCAAACCCGTCTAATGTAAAGTTTTTAAAACTCATATACTGATATACAAACATATATAACAAGTAAAAACCGATAAAACCCGAACTATATAACATACAGACATTAACGGACTAAGTTAACGTTATTGGACTAATAATACAACAAAATAGGCTAAAACACTTATAAACTTATTTATTGGGCTTAACCCATTTGGGCCCAACATATAAAGTATAAATACTGATAATACAAGTATAAAATTTATTAATACAAGTTAAAGAACTTATAATAATTTTATTGGACTTAAAATATGTAAATAGGTAAAACTAGTAAACTAGTATAAAAGTTATCGACACATAACACTAAAATGAGTAAATGAGAATATGTAAACCCACTTGATCATCATATATATATACATCATATGTATACATAATTGTTATTTTTATAAAGTCATTGGACAAACGTCTAAGACCGATTATTATTTATATAGGTTTCCGTGATTGAAGCACGTACCGTACATCCGAATTGCCGATAACCCGCTTTCCCACATAAACGTGAGTTCATAGCCTCACACTCTTTTAAATGTTTTTATGAAATGTTTTATAAACCCGCGAGGGAGATAACATGTTAGTTTTTATGAATTAGGACACTATTTGTCCCAATTGTTTGTTTATTGATTTGGACCCGGATGATTGTATGACCCTATGAATGATTAAATGACCCGATAGATGAAATAAAATGAATTATTAAAGTTAGGTTATGTCACTAAAAGTCCCATTAGCATGAATTGTGAACTACCGGGATTTGGTAGACGCTTATGCATATAATAGTACTATTTGGGGACGATCACCTCAGTTCGCGCCTTGACGGTTAATCCCCGTCGTGCCACATTGATTGGTAAGCGAATTTATGTATGAGAAGATTTACATAGCGTGACCTTTGTGACAACACACTAATTTAGATGGGCAAATGAGTTTCGGGCTAGCTACCCGTTGTTTGTTGTAGTAAGGTAACAATGCCATCCGGCTTATAATAATCCAATTAACGAAATACTGTTGTACGCACTGAATTACGATGTATTGCCTGACTAGCAATACGGGGTCATACTATTGATATTATGTTCGTGTTTTGGTTTTCATAACCATATTCATATAACGGTTTTTATTTAACTTTATACAACGTCATAAGACGTATTGTATGATGTTTTTACGACAATGGCTCGTATAATGATTTTTAAGGCAAATGCCTATATTATGATTTTCGATAAGGATTTGTATAAAAATGACTTTGACTATTTTATGGCCTATTACAATGATTTGTACAAAATGATTTTCGGTAATAATTTTATACCGATGTTATACTGATGGATTTTATTAAACTCTATAAATTCACTCGGCGTTATCGCTGACCTTTTCTTTTAACATGTTTTATCTCAGGTACTTGAAGGTAATTCTCGGGAAGACAACAAGAGTTCATGGCCCGCACCTAAATAATAATTTCCATTCAAATTCTTTGTAAAACTTGTATGAAATATTATGACTTGGGACCTATGTAACTTTGATATTTATGAATGGAAATGCTTTATTAATAAACGACGCGATTTTTATGCGTTGTCTATGATGTGAGTAATGTGCTATCCCGTAACACCAACGAGTCTTCCGCTGTATTGAGTTGTATAAATTTGGGGGTGTTACAGTTTGGTACCTGAGCTCTCGTTATAGAGAACGAAATATTTTTAAAACCAAGGTTTTGTATAAAACATTTCAAAATCTTTTAACTATAAACATTTTTCTAAAAATTTCTAAAAATCTTTTGACTATAACGGTGCCGAAGAATTCCCGAGTTACCGACAAGGCCAGACTGAGAAGTGTTATTTTAATATATATATATAACTTGGATTATATATATATATATATATATATATATATATATATATATATATATGATGTAATTTTATTACATGATTGTTTGATGATTATTTTGATATTTATACGAGGTATTTATAAGACGTAGATTTTCACAAGGAACCCTAAATCCCCTAGTAAATTAATCGAAGCTATTCTCGTAGGAATTCTAGCTATCCTAGATCTAAACCAAGTTGTGGATGTTTATGATCCCAATAAAATGGTTGATATTCGTAGAAACGTTGATATTAGTTGATTGTGATGTTGATAAAGAATTGGCGAAATTAACTCTGATATCGATGTCATGACGATCTTTCCTTATAGAGTGGAGTCTGACTAAACGTTACCACCTGGAAAGGTGTCATCTGATTCGTTGTCACCCAATTCTTAAATTTGAAATCGAAAGGGTGAATGTTACACTTGAGGCTGTCATTGGAGCCTTTACCCAAAAGCCTCATGCCACTAATACCTTCCGAGAAGTCTAATTGAATGATCGAGTCATTTTATACTAGTGACTCATTTGATAACTATTGTTGAAGGAGATATAGGATTTGAAATTAAGTATTGTTCATATTGAGCTTTTATTGCCCTTTTAAGGCCTAAGAATAAAGATTGAAAGTATTGGAAAATATGGTAGGATGTCTCATTGAGTATAAATTGGTTGAAACTTAAATAAAGTAAAATTTAACTTGTATGGAATATGAGATTGTTAAGAGGAAGTCGTTAAGTTCTGTGATTGAATTATAAGGTTTTAATTGATTGTTGATTCGTGCTAAGTGTTGTTCCTAGGCCATTGTCCACTAATGAGGATGCCCAGTGTCCAAGAAATAAATTGAAAAAATCTTCTTCTGAATTGGGACCAATGGATATTCCGGGACATATGGAACACCTAATGACTCTTGTAGGTTGGTATTCATTGTGGTATCTTTTAAAAATCCCTAACTTAATTGAGATATCAGTTGGTAGGATGAGTTCTGAGAATTGTATGACATAGTGACACGTAATGTGTTACGGTACAATTTTGACTTGTTTGTGATTAATGAAAAAGACTACCTTTGATTGCTAAATCCTACATGTATCGATGTTATCTATCTTTTATTGGTTCATCCTAATGTTCGCATTAGTGATACAACCATTGAACAAGTACTCATCTTGAATTGAGTTACGTTGTGGATTATTCTTTTGAGTGCCATCGAGATCATGAACCTCATGATTATTTGGCTAAAGCTCATTTCTTATCATATTGTAGTTAGTTCTTGGTGAACAAGCTTTCATCACTCTTTTGCAGATCACTCATTGTTTTTATAAGATAAAACCGTATCCATTGAGAAAAATTGAATTTTCATCACTATAAGGATTATTCAAAGTAAGATTTATAAGTGATTGTTATCGAAATGAAGTTGTTTGTAAAACACCTTGTTGTAAAACACCTTGGAAAACTTAATTGTTTTCATAATAAAGAAAATCTTTGTAAATTTATTTGTGATTCTTATTTAAGAATTAAGCATGAAAATGTTTTTATTATAAACATGATCATAAAATTTTGACGAACTGAGTATTGCATCGTTAATCTTGAAATTGTATATAGTTGCGCGCCTACATACAATTTAGAATGGACTATGCAAGGCTGATTAGTAGTCACCAAAAAACTGATTAATAAACACTAAACTTTCTTTGAAGATTGTGAAAGATTAAAATTTATGAGATCTGCAAGAAATGAAAAATAAGGACATAGTGTTAGGGACACCTACATATGTGCCTGTAGCATCTATTCATCTGAGTCGAATTTACTCATCTGTGGAAATTGTCTTATTTAACAATTGACAATTCTTTCTTGTCCAATTCTCTCGTAGTGAGATTCTTTGGAAAAGTATATGATTACCGAGTGTTGATACCCGACTGGATGTATCGACGTTCCTATCATTTCTTTTGATTAGATTTCATTTGAACGACCTGGGTAACGATCCGAGGAGCTTTCGAATGCGTACTCGAATCATGAAAACATGGGATATATTCATATTCATTAGTGTTTTTGTCTGTATCTGATTTGAAATTCTCTCGCATAGATTATGCGTTGACCTTACTCTTATAAGGTTAGTTGTGTCTCCATATATCCTTGAATTTGTGAAGGATTATGAGTTATTATTAGTCTTTTGAGAAGTTCACATCTTATCAACGACAATAAAACTGAAAAGTTGATAGTGCCAGTAGAATGGACTGATTGATTATGACATGACGACATTGTCTTAATTGATGGGAACTCGAGTAGAATTCCCCTAAATGATAAGATGTTGATTATCAAAAGTGATCTAAATAATTCTTGATGGACGACCATATCCTGCATTTAGACTTGAAATTATATTGTGAATGGTTGTGAATTAGTCATAGATATTATATTCTTGAAAGAACCTAATATAAATTTATTAAAAGATGTTTCTGTTATCTGAAACTTTAAGAGGTATTGCTGGTGAATTACCTAGACTTTCGACATTAAGGCAAGTTGAAATTGGTATTGATTATATTCCCGGTGCTGCACCTATGGCTTGTGCACTGTACGTCAGCACCATCTAAATTAAAAGAATTACCGTACAACTGAGAGAGTTGTCGGAGAAAGATTTTATTCTACCGAGCTCGTCATTACGAGGAGCTATGGTGTTATTATGTCTTATATTTATTGATTACTGTGAACTGAGTAAATTGACAATCGAAAACGATATCCATGACTCGAAATGGAAGATTTGTTCGATCATTTACAAGGTTCTAGCATATGTTTTAAAAATTTGATCCATGGCATGGTTATTATCAACTTCGCATCTGCGAAAAAGATTATCTATTCCAATCACTACATCCGGTACTTGTAATGAACATTATGAGTTTCACGTGATGTTGTTTGGATTGACTAATACACATGTAGCATTCATAAATTTGGTGAATCACGTGTGAAGGCTGTAATCTGATAAATTCATGCTTGCGATCATTAAGGACCATTTGTTTGTTTATACGAATAAGAATGAGTTAATAATTATTTATAGATTGCCCTGAATTGGCCGAATAATAAAAACATGTACCTTGAATAATTAACATGAGATTAAAGACTTAATCCTTTACATTATTTGACCGTGTGATTAAAAGATAATTGAATCTATATTGACTCTTCAAAAATTAAGAGCCCTTTTAAGATTTTGGGTTTTACCAAAAAGAAAGTGCAAATGTGTTTTGACAAATGTTTTGACAAAGGATTTTTAAGGGATTATTCCCTTATACCCAGAACATTTAACTAAAATCATGTTTAGGGGTAAATGCTCGTGAATACCTCAAGACAACCTAAGAGGGATTGAGGAAACCATTTAAACCATGACTTGAAATTTGAAACAATAATTTACGTTTTTCAACTAAGAAAATTTTGACCAAAATATAAACAAAGATTTTTATAACATTTACGAATCCTATTAATTATTTTTGATAAATCAACAAAAATCGTGTTAATTAAATTAAAAATTATTTTGAACGTTTTCATATAATTGGACGGACTAAGAAATTTAAAATCTTTACGTTTACGTTTCATAAAAATTGAATATTTATTATTTAATTAGTCGTAATATTTATCGACGCATTAGACGTCGGGTTGAGTAAAACGGATAAAAATGATAATTGAGAAGAAACTAAAACTTAGAAAATGTGAAGAAAGAAATTTTTAAATGAATGTAAATACTGACACGTTATGTAGAAAAGGATAAAGAACCAATTAGGATGTGTTCCTTAGTAATGATGGTACAAAATAAAATTGCCGAACAATTTAAATATGAACGATGTTTGCAAAAAGGATAATATAGATAATAAAAAGGGGTTCACGGCTAATGTGAACCATTAAAATTGAGAAGCCGATAGCGTTAAATGTTTTAAAGGCCACTTGTGGTTGCCTAAATATGGAGATTTTGAGATGTAGTTTTGTTGGAATCTTGTAAGTATAAGTATTCTATTCCTGACATTTATGATTTTATGTATCATTATCAGAAGAAGTTGTACTGATGTAATTATGAAGGCAGACATCGCCTCATACATTAGTAAACGTCTAGCTATTGCAAAGGTCATCATCTGAATTTGATTCGATTTGGGTCATCGTCGACAGACTGACCAAATCTGCTAATATCATTCTCGTCAATGATAGATTCTTGATGAAGAAATTGACTCTTTTGTATTTAAAGGAGTTATGTAAACATAGTGTGCCTGTATCGAACATCTTTATCAAGATCCTCGCTCCGCATAGAATTTCTAGAGATTTGCTCAGAAGTCGTTGAGAACGAATCTTGATGAGAGTACTGTGTACCACCCCAATCGAAGGGACGAGGTAAAGTAATGATACAAAATACTATAATTATTGTTTTATGTTTTAATGATTGAACTTTGGTAATAAACTGTAAAATCGTTTTCCTTTGGAGAGATTATCCTTGATAATTATCGTACTAGGATCGAGATCAAATCTTGTGAGGATATATATTAGAGCATCTGTAAGCAGGGGTTGGGATGAAGACACCCGACATACACCCATTGTGAGTTGGACTTGTCTTTTAGTTTTAAGGTTTCCTATGATGGCGAACCTAACCTTACAAAATACCCGAACCGCGAGACCTGAAATGATTGTTGAAATTAGGATCTGATTATTGACTGCCGGTAGTAGGCAGGAGGTTATGTGAATATGAAATGTAGATCATGAAGTGCCAGATGGGTAGCGAAGTTATGCAAAAATTTTAAACATGGAAAAATGAATTGATGATCTGAAAGATCATGGGATATAAGTCCCCGTTGTATGGGACAATTGAGATGATGTAAAAGATTGGTTTGAAAGGCATATAAGCTGGATCTACCCTAGGACTTCAAGATCCGCGTGAAATATGTTTCGTATATCGAACATGATGGAATATCTATCAAGTGAGAATCTGATTGTTTCTTAGTAGAGTTTAGATCGGCGAAAAGTTGCATTCATCAAAAACCCGTGAACATCATGGATAGAGAAAGTAAGTCAACATTAAGCCTGATCTTATTCCCGTAGTTATGTTTGATGAAACTCGCGTATTGTAATGGATTACACTTGTGAGAAAAGACCGAATGTGGAGGAAATATACCCACATGGCTTTAACTCTATAAGAAGCGAGTAGTAAGGTAAGATGATCTTTGAGGACAAAGATCCTGTTTAGGGGTAAATGCTGTGACAATCCGTCAATTTATGGTTGATATTTTATTCTCAAATATTAATTAAAAATATTATTTTAATGTTATATTATGAACTCACTTATTTTGGGAAGAAATTTGGATTTACGTCTTGAAGTAGCATCGACTACGTCTAAACCGGAGGGATTCTACGTTACGTGCTTACGTTTCCATACACCGTCTTTGGTGACAGTCCGACATTTCAGAAAATAAATTTATCCGTGAATATTATTTTGGGATTTTAATTTTGGGTTGGTTCATAAACTCACAAATTTACGAGAAGAGATTAGGACTTACGATTTTATTTTAACGTCCTTTACGACTAAATCGGAAACCTTAGGATTACGTATTTACGTTTTCGAACTCCGTTTTTGATGAGACAATTTTTATTAGATTCGTTTTGTGCCGTTGATTCATAATTTATAAAAACGTTTTTCGTAAAACGACCAGAGGGCACGCAAATCGAGGAAACTAGAATCGAGGAGTACCCGTAAATAATTGGGGATGAGACAAAAACAAGTTTTGCCCCACCCCCTACACATGGGACGGCAAAACCATGACACACACCCTTATGTGTCAAATTTTCCTTAAACAAGTTAACACTTGTTAACTTGTAGCTTACAAAATAAGCAAAGCTTACACCAAAAACAACCAAACCACTTTTGGTTAAACCATTTCTCACAACTCAACATACCAAAACCACCAAAAGTTCTCTCTACCCCATCTCCATACCGTCCACTATTCAACCAAGAACACCCTCATTTGATCAATTTTAACCACAAACATTTGTTATAATTAACATATGTTAATCTCCATTCAAAGAGATGAAGATTGGTGCAAGTTATAACATCCAAAGAGGAGTTTCTATGGAGTCTTGGGGCTGATTTTCCACAAGGAGTTCTTGAATAATGATGGTCTTGAAGATGGTCTTGGTTTATCACAAGTTTCTCCATCAAAATCCATGTTTTGATCACAACCTACATCATCATGGTGGTATAAAGATAGTTCTTCCCATCCTCTTGTTAATTTTGATTATGTAATCATGTATTTTATTCTTAAATGTATATATGTATGATGATATATGATGATAAAAATATTGTGTGGGGATTTGGTGTTGATAATCATGGGTAAAAAGATGAAAAACTATATGTAAAAAGGTTAAAATCATGCTTAAAATGATGGCTGTATAAAACAGTAAAGAACCATGTGATGAACTGATAAAATGGCATAGATTAATGGATATACAGTATAATATGTCTTGTACACATGTGAGAGTTGGCCATGCAATGGAATCATTAGGATGAGTGAGATATGATCAAAACAAGTTTAGAGTACAAATCTGAGTTTACTGTTTTGGACGATTTTTAGAAAATACTTAAAGGCTGATTCAACAGTAGCTATAGAAGAGTTAAATGGATCACATATCATGTAGTTTATTTAATAAAAATATGAGTCCATATAGAACTCTAGATATGGCTGTTTTGGTGAACATGAAAATAAAAATCAGATTTTGGAAATTAAAGTATAATAGTATTATATAAGCACTCAAATAAAAATAGTATAAAATGTGAATTAAAACCCACTAACTTATATAATACATTTATATAAATATATATATAAGTATAACTAAATGGTCATTTTATAAAAATGGTAGTTTGATAAGTTTTACAAGTTATAAAACTATAAACATGATTTTTACGACTTTTTCGGCTATTACAGTAAAATTAACGTTTTTCGCCAATTAAAACTTAGATGATCAAACCCGTCTAATGTAAAGTTTTTAAAACTCATATACTGATATACAAACATATATAACAAGTAAAAACCGATAAAACCCGAACTATATAACATACGGACATTAACGGACTACGTTAACGTTATTGGACTAATAATACAACAAAATGGGCTAAAACACTTATAAACTTATTTATTGGGCTTAACCCATTTGGGCCCAAAATATAAAGTATAAATACTGATAATACAAGTATAAATTGGATTAATACAAGTTAAAGAACTTATAATAAGCTTATTGGACTTAAAATATGTAAATAGGTAAAACTAGTAAACTAGTATAAAGTTATCGACACATAACACTAAAATGAGTAAATGAGAATATGTAAACCCACTTGATCATCATATATATATAATCATCATATTTATACATAATTTTTATTTTATAAAGTCATTGGACAAACGTCTAAGACCGATTATTATTTATATAGGTTTCCGTGATTGAAGCACGTACCGTACATCCGAATTGCCGATAACCCGCTTTCCCACATCAACGTGAGTTCATAGCCTCGCACTCTTTTAAATGTTTTTATGAAATGTTTTATAAACCCGCGAGGGAGATAACATGTTAGTTTTTATGAATTAGGACACTAGTTGTCACAATTGTTTGTTTATTGATTTGGACCCGGATGATTGTATGATCCTATGAATGATTAAATGACCCGATAGATGAAATAAAATGGATTATTAAAGTTAGGTTATGTCACTAAAAGTCCCATTAGCATGAATTGTGAACTACCGGGATTTGGTAGACGCTTATGCATATAATAGTACTATTTGGAGACGATCACCCCAGTTCGCGCCTTGACGGTTGATCCCCGTCGTGCCACATTGATTGGTAAGCAAATTTATGTATGAGAAGATTTACATAGCGTGACCTTTGTGACGACCCGCTAATTTAGATGGGCAAATGAGTTTCGGGCTAGCTACCCGTTGTTTGTTGTAGTAAGGTAACAATGTCATGCGGCTTATAATAATCCAATTAACGAAATACTGATGTACGCACTGAATTACGATGTATTGCCTGACTAGCAATACGGGGTCATACTATTGATATTATGTTCGTGTTTTGGTTTTCATAACCATATTCATATAACGGTTTTTATTTAACTTTATACAACATCATAAGACGTATTGTATGATGTTTTTACGACAATGGCTCGTATAATGATTTTTAAGGCAAATGCCTATATTATGATTTTCGATAAGGATTTGTATAAAAATGACTTTGACTATTTTATGGCCTATTACAATGATTTGTACAAAATGATTTTCGATAATAATTTTATACCGATGTTATACTGATGGATTTTATTAAACTCTATGAATTCACTCGGCGTTATCGCTGACCTTTTCTTTTAACATGTTTTATCTCAGGTACTTGAAGGTAATTCTCGGGAAGACAACAAGAATTCATGGCCCGCACCTAAATAATAATTTCCATTCAAATTCTTTGTAAAACTTGTATGAAATATTATGACTTGGGACCTATGTAACTTTGATATTTATGAATGGAAATGCTTTATTAATAAACGACGTGATTTTTATGCGTTGTCTATGATGTGAGTAATGTGCTATCCCGTAACACCAACGAGTCTTTCGTTGTATTGAATTGTATAAATTTGGGGGTGTTACAATAGAATTAGTATTAGAACTCGGTCTAAATGTTGATTTTAAATTCGGGTTATTACACAACTTACCAATAACGATAGACCCGACATCACTATGTTTCCTATTACAACAATAGACGTTAAATCGTAACCTAAAAATTCAAAACAAATTTCTAGAATTAGATCCTGTTAATGGAGAGATGCCAAAAAGCGTCACTTGCATTTTTTGGTCTCGTTTGTTTTATTTACAACAATATATAAAAACAAGCATTTAGCAAAAATAGTGAATAGCGAATTCTTGAGTTCATCTAACTTCCATTTCATCTACAGTCACTTAAGGTATGAATAAACAAGTTCTTAACCTAACTAAGTGATCAAGGATTAATTATTTTCTTAAAACTCACTTTTATTTTCAAGTGACAAAAGTTTTTAAAAGAAACTTTATTTTTAAAAAAATATTTTATAAAAAATAAAATTGAAATTTGAAAATAGGGTATTCCAAATGGATAAAGGATATTCCCTTTGAGTAAAATATGCACAAGTTGGACTTTCCCCACTACTGGAGGAAAGGGAGCGTACTATAGTGTATGCGGTTCCTTATATGTACCAGGGATTCCTTATTGATAAGTAACTTCAGGGGAATTTAAGGAACCGCACCCAGAAAGAGTTGTTTCTCTTTTCTCCTATAAATAGTGGATCATTTCCATTTTTTCTTTTCACCTCTTTTTCACACCCTTTCTCAAATTCAAAACCCCTTCTTTAATCTCTAAAATTCTTTGTTATTTGGTTGATTATACTTGTTTAAGAAGTGAATCTTTCTCCTCCCATCTCATCCTCTAAAATGCAAATAGAAGAACACTTCATCCTTGAAGTATTGTGTCAAGTTTAAGATTCTTTCAAGATCTAAACTTTGTTTCATTCTTGTGTATTTGTGAAGATCCAAATTGGCGTATAATTTGGAAGTTGTGTATGTATGGTGTTTAATACTTAGGCCTTAAAGTATATTGGTGTAGATTGGTCCTAGCTAAGATTAGGGCTCGACTTTTAGCTTAGAGTCAGAAATTTGTTAAGCGACGTGTAAGGTTTCTCCACCTCAAAGATCTTGTTGATAAGTGAACTCTCGAGTAGGATACCCGGGGAGTGATGTAAGGACGAGGATAGAGCTTCGTGGCCGTACCACTATAATTACTTGGCGTTCAGTGTGATATTTCCTTTCCTTACCACTTTACATTCTTTATTCTTATTTGCATATACTTTGTGTTATTAGCTTAGCAAAACTGTCACTTGTTCATGTTGTGCATAAGAAGGTTTCACATAAATCACTCGAATCTAGCTTTTTGAAAAGAAATTTTCTAAACCGATAATTTAAGTAAAGAAACTATTCAAACCCCCCCCCCCCCCCCCCCTTCTAGTTTCTAGAATTTGTTAGAGCCTAGTCATTCAAGGTTTTGAAGTATATTGTATTTTTTAAATCTTAGATCGATCTATAGACTCCAACAAGTACCTAGAAGGGAAATCTATGCAAAGACCATCACTTTTTGAAACTGATAGTTTTATTTGTTAGAAAAATAGATTCGAGACTTATGTGAAATCCAAAGATTTAGATCTTTGTCTTGTTATTATCAATGGTGATTTTTTACCTTTACAATATAGTAAAGTTTCTAAAAGAAAGAACTAGTTTCCTTTGAAAATTCAAATGATGACAGTAAAAAGAAACTTGCTAAAATAATGAGGCTAAAATGGTTATTTATAGTGCTTTGCCTAAGAGATAGTCTGAAAGGATTTTTATATGCAAAACCGCTAATGAAATTTGGCAAACTCTTTTGATAACCGACCAAGGTAATAGTTAAATCAAAGAAAGCAAAATTGATCTTCTTGTTCAACAAACAATTTCTCTTCTTAGAAGATGAAACTATTGATAGTGCGTTTGCTAGATTTAGTATTATTATTACTAGTCTATAAATACTTGATGAAGGTTTTTCTAGCAAGAACAATGTTAGGAAGTTTCTTCAAGCATTGCATCCAAAGTGGAGAGCTAAAGTCACGACAAGTGAAGAAACAAAGGATCTCACTACATTATCAGTTGATGAACTTGTTGGAAACTTGAAAGTTCACGAGATGATGGTCATGATGGATTTGGAGATGGTCAAGAGTAAGGATGAAAGAAAGTCTCTAGCATTATAAGCCAAGAAAATGCATAGTGATCATGAATGCTCATCTCCCGATAGCGAATATGAAGAATATGATATGACGGTCAGAGACTTCAAGAAGTTCTTAAAGAGGAGAGGAAAATATGTGAGTCAACCTAGCAACGACAATAAGCCATTCTCGAAGAACCGATTCGGAAAAATGCTATAGATGCGTTGATCAGAATCATCTAATTAGTCAATGTCCCAAGCCACCTCGCTTCAAGAATCACACGACGTTCGTTGGAGGGTCGTGGAGTGATAGTGGTGAAGAATGTGAGGAAAACGTTAAAGAAAAAAAGTGTCTCATGGTCATTCTTCTAAACAGGTACATTCCAAAACTGAATACTATAACAATGATAGCTCTTCTTTAGACGACTTAGAATTAGAGAGTCAATGTGATAATTTATGCAAACTAAGTCTAAAGTTCATAGATTAGAATAAATTGCTAAAATCAACTAAAAATAAACTTGAAAATGAGATTAGTGACCTAAAATATAAATTAGCTAAAATTATGAATAACAAAGAAGTCGATTTAGGATGTCTAATTGTGAAAACATTAGTCAAGAAAATGAGAATCTCAAGAGCACATCCATTGTTGGAAAAATTTATGAAAGGTACTAATACTCTTGATGACATGTTAAGTAGAAAATTCACTCTAATGAAAAACTTGGTTTAGGTTTTAATCCTAATGAAGCATCTACTAGTGAAACCAAACATGAAAAGTATTCAAAAAAAGTTTCCAATGTCCACGGCTCAAAAAATCATGTTGCGTTTCCTTATAATTATGGAAGCACAGGACGAGATATTGAGCCACAGACAAAAGAGTCTAAATTCGAGAAACAATTTTTTTTCTAAAAATCATGTTTTAGGCAAAGGGCCAAAACACCTAGTCATTTATAAAGTTAAATGACCAATTATTGATGAAAAGGAACTTAGTAAGTTCTATACACCCTTGAGTAAACCTTTTATGGTAATGAAAGATGTAATGAGAAAATCAATTACTCCTCCTTCGAGAGTGAGAAATGATTCAAGTCCGAGAAGTAGAACACCCGCACCTAAAAACAATGATCGTGTAAATGCAAATATCGCACTAAAACGATATTTACGTTTTAATCATGCTTAACGTTTTGTTAACGACAAAACATCAAACATATTTTTATGTTAGAAATATAAGCATCACATAAGTTTCTTCAAACTTATAAAAAAATATTTTATACACAAAAGTGTCTTACAAAATATCATAAAATGTATAAAACATAAAATGATATATGTTGACTACACAAAGTCAATGTTTGACTTACAATGTCAGATTTATTAGTCAAACCAAGTAGACTTTATAGATTGCTTGAAGACTTGGCCAAGCATTTATGAGGCAACAAAAGTCAGCTCCGCCGGACCCTGGCGGACCCAAAGGTGAGGGGTCCGACGGGTACAATGCGTAAAAGTGTTAAGCGTTACCTACACTATGACCATTGTTGTATCCATTCATCTATCTACTTGTATAAAGTGTTGTTGGTGTTATAACTATAAAGTGTAAGAAGTATATAAGGCGTTGTTATTGTGCCTTTAGATCAAGACATCTTAAACTCGGTATTGGTTAAGATTATAAGTTTGTAAAGTGAAGGTTTCTCCACCGATGTAAAGGAGATTCATTTGATAGTGAAGTAGAACTCTCGAGTGGATACTCGGGGAGTGGAAGTAGGGGCAAGATAAGTGATATCTTGCTAGGCCGAACCACTATAAATAATCGTGCATTGTGGTTTGTTTACTTATTACTACAAGTCATTTACATTACTTATCAACAAGTCGTCTATATCTTTTATCAATCATGAAAAGTTTTAAAAATAAATCGAAAATAAAAAACTAATAAACCCCCTTCTAGTTTTCTACAATTGGCATCAAGATCTACGTACTCAAGATCTTTAAAATATATTGTACTTTAAAACTTGAATCGATCCATGGATTCTAAAAATTATAAAGAAGGGTAATCTATGCAAAGACCACCACTCTTTGAAATCGATAGTTTTATTTATTAGAAAAATCATTTTGAAAGTTACGTGAAGTCTAAAGATATAGATCTTTTGTATATAATCACTGGAGGTGATTATGCACCAACAGTGAGAAATGTTACCACTAATCAATTCGATTTTGTTCTTCACGATAAACAAACCGAGGATCAAAAGGAAATGTTGGCAAAAAATAACGAAGCAAAAATGATGCTTTGTAATGCTCTAACTAAAAAGGTGTATGAAAGAATATTTATGTGCCAAACCGCCAAAGAAATTTGGCACTCACTCATAGTCAGGCATCATGGAAACTTGCAAGTCAAGGATAGTAAAATTGACTTCTTTGTTCAACAATATGAACAATTTTCTATCCTTGAAGAAGAGTCAATTGATGTGGGATTTGCTCGGTTTAATACTATTATAACATCACTTAAAGCATTTGACGAATATTTCTCCAACAAGAGTTTTGCTAGGCAATTTTGAAGGGCTCTTCATCCAAAATGGTGAGATAAAGTTACGGCAATCTAAGAATCTAAAGATATTTCAAGCCTATCACTAGACGAACTTATCGGCAATCTCAAAGTGCACAAAATGGTGATGGAAAAACATTCTGAAATCATCAAAGGAAAGAAAGACAAACAAAAATCACTAGCCTTAAAGCTCGTGTGGAATCTAGTGACGACGAAGATTCAGACAGTGATGGCAAAGAATATGCCATGGCCGTACGAGATTTTAAGAAATTTTTCAAAAGACGAGGAAGACTCGTAAGACAACCACTCGACAACAAGAAGATATCCCGTAAGCCATCCGATATCAAGAAACCTAAGGATGAAAGAAAATGTTTCCAATGTGGTGATCTAAATCACTTCATTGGTAATTGTCCTAAGGCAAAACCAAAGACGCAAAGAGCCTTCATTAGCGGAGCATGGAGTGAAAGCGACGATGAAGGCGATGAATCCAAGAAGGAGGAAATAGCTCTCATGGCACATTAAACAAATGAGGTACATCTCGACTCATCCTACTATTCTTCATCAGTAGACGATGATACACTACAAACAAAATATAACAAAATGTGTGAACTTAGTCTCAGAATTATAAATAAAAATAAAAATATAAAAGCCAAAAATGAATGTCTAGAAAATGAAGTTTATAATTTAAAAACTAAATTGTTTAGATTAGAAAAAGGTAAATCATCTAAATGTGAAAAATGTGAAGAACTAAAAAGTGAAATCGATAAATTGAAAATTAGCCATGAAGCGCTAAAACAAATGTTTCATAAAATTTAGCAAAAGTGCAAATTACATAGATAAAATGCTTCACTATCAAAGAGATAGCAAAAACAGAACCGGGTTGGGATTTGATAAAAAAATTTAGCCTCTATCTCAAAGACGACACCGCAAAATCACATTTTAAAAAAAGCTGTCACAGAGGGCCATGGACGCCGTCAGACCCTTTCCACTTGGGGTCCAGCTCCTGTCAAAGGGTCCGTGGAACTGTGAAGAACAAAAGAAAATTCGCGCCGAATTTGTTATTGTATCTATAAAACCTAAACCATTTAATCCAAAAAGATATAACACAAGTGTTAGAAATATGGAAACAAATGCTAGAAATAGAAACATTCAAAATCAACCAAGACCTTATTTTCCCAAACGCCCCTTTCCAAAAAGTAATCCAAGTGTTCTAGGAAGATATAATCAAGTACCCTTTAACTACGATTACCACAACCAATTCTCAATGGAAAATTTGGTACCTTGGGATGTATTTGGCAACACTCGTATCAGAATTACCATGAGAAGTATGTTTAACCCAAACAGACCCATGAGACAATGGGACCAAACGCTTGATTTCTATGATGTGTAGGTATGCTTGAAGGTTGGACTTGAGCCCGACGAATGGATCAAGGACAGCGGATGCTCAAGACACATGACGGGGAATAGGAATCTTTAGCACCTACATACGAACGGACGTAGGTAATGTTGTTTTTGGTGGCAACGTCAAAATCAAAATCATAGGAAAAGGTATGAGTTCAAAAGAAAAATCATAGGCAAATGTATAGCCAATTTAATATAGATCTTTTAAGTATCATTTTTCCTCGACTCGACTCGAATTGATTTCCAATTTATCAAAGAGATTAATCGTTTTTGGTTAATAAAGCTTGTTTGGTATCTATTTCTATTTAAAAGTGTAACACCCCACCATGGCGGAATATGGGGCGCGACGTATGGATATCATCACAACAAATGGTGTCTCTATAGAGAAAACTAAAATGCAAATATAATGTCATAAATGGCGACACAAATGTCATGACAATATTACAACAATGCAGGAGTCTAGGTAAGTAGGTAATAGTCCTACCCCTTACTCAAGACAAACAAATCACAAAACCAAAACAAACATATAGGTGCCAAATAGTATCACTTAATAAATGAGCAAATGAAACTAAGAAGGAACGGAGATATCTTTCTAAATGAATTTCCTACGCTCTCCAAATCCTAGCCACTTATGTCCTCTAGCTTAACCACATTCTCACCTGAAAGAGACACTAAAACACGTCAACATAATGTTGGTGAGAGTCATAGGTTTAGACTCAACCGCCAAAATCATACCATAAGCTGTGAATAATAACCAAATATAAGAAACATATGGCCTATGTGATACTAACATGCATTAACAACTATTATTCAAGATTTAACAAAACAACCCAAATCCAAGTCCAAATCCAAGGCTTCCAGCCTTACCAAACTCCATACTCCCATAGGTAGTCAAACACCTATGAACCAATCCCAAGGCCCCACCTTGCCAATATCCCCTTGGTACCAAGTCAAAACATAAACAATCAAGAATCAACTAGCATTTAATCATATAAGTATGCACACATAAGTCCATTTCTAACGCCAAACATTCACAGCATAATTTATAAATAACAAAACAAAACAGTGTCTCTTCCATCCCATATGGAATTTAAAACCATTAGTAAACATGGGACTATGAAACTCACCTGATTGAGCTTCTCCAAAAGTCCTCGCAATAGCAAAAAGCTAACAAACAAAAAACACATAATCAAAACACAATCCAATCACTAAGATGGCTCATAAACCTATGATGGACATCTAACCTCCTCCTATATAAATACCTCATATAAATACTCTAAGCATCTAATTACACCCCTCTATAAAGCCCTTAACTCATTTTACTTCATAACCCGTCCCGTTAACATTTTACCCAAAACAGTCCCAGTTTTAGGTCTCCAAACTATAAGCCAAACGCCCACTTAAACATACCCATGATCTCTGTAAAGGGAATATTTATGCCCTTACATATGTTAGCTAACACATCCCACTTGCCCCAACCTTAAATCTACTGTTAAGGCCCCGATATATATATATATATATATTTTTGTCATTCCAGATTTACTGATTTTAAACATACAAAAAGTTTGTTATGATTAGGGGGTCTTACCCTAAACCACAACCTTAACCCAAGTGCAGATACTTACTAAAATATATAAACCATCTCTCATGTTCGTTAGAAGATCCCAGTGCAACCCTAAGTACCCGAAACAACCCAAAACTTAAAAAGAAAACAGGCTGAATTCAAAACTGTTTTGACCTCCGACTGTTGTAACCTGTTTTTGACCCACTTCCCGACCTCCAATTTAGTTCTCGTTTCTTGAATTGGAAAGCCACTTCAATTACCTTTTCAGGTATACTTGGATCGCAAAATAAGAGTTTGTAGACCTCCCAATATGATCAAAACAATTGACTCAAAAAGTTTGTTATGATTAGGGGGTCTTACCCTAAACCACAACCTTAACCCAAGTGCAGATACTTAATACAATATATAAACCATCTCTCATGTTCGTTAGAAGATCCCAATGCAACCCTAAGTACCCGAAACAACCCAAAACTTAAAAAGAAAACAGGCTGAATTCAAAACTGTTTTGACCTCCGACTGTTGTAACCTGTTTTTGACCCACTTCCCGACCTCCAATTTAGTTCTCGTTTCTTGAATATGAAACCACTTCAATTACCTTTTAAGGGATACTTGGATCGCAAAATAAGAGTTTGTAGAACTCCCAATATGATCAAAACAATTGACTCAAAATTCTGCGAAGTTTTTAAAAACGGGTTTAACTAAATTAACCTCATTAATTAACCCTAATTCCACTAATTACAAGCCCTAATTTATGTAATCATTATAACATCATTATTATAACATTAATATACTGTCTTTAAATTAATCCCTAACCTAAATCCATCACAAGATGATTAAGACATCATTAAAATAATTAAATTGAAAAGGGATTAAAGACTTTACCTTTGATTTATGAAAACCCGAAATTTTTTTTATGAAGAACCCTAACATTGGTGAAACCCACGACTTTCTTGTTTCCAGGAGAAAATAATGAACTTTTATTTTTTAATTAGACATTATATAGGGTATGGGTGAACCCAAGTCCAACCCATAGCCCATTTACCTTTTTCTTTCCTTTTTTTCTTTCTTTAGGCTGCCAAACCGACTATAATATATATATATATATATATATATATATATATATATATATATATATATATATATATATATATATATATATATATATATATATATATATTTTTTCTTTTTATTATTAAATAACACACTACTAATATTACCTTAATTTGTCTTAATTTATTTCAGCTCCTAAAGCTTCCAAAACCTCAAAACCGTAAAACTAGTCAAATTTACGCGTTTTACCGTAAAAGACGTAAAATATACACTTTTAAAAAAAATCTCAAATTTTGAAATAAACTTTATAACTAAGTCCTAAATGACTTAAAACCATCCCGAAAAATATTCATATGACTAATTACCTCATCCGAGACCTCTAAATGCTAAACCGTAAATCGTAAAAATACAATTTTCTATAATACATATACGTATACATAAAACCACTAAATAACACCATCTCATTTCATAGTCACTACCATGTGAACTCATGAACATGAAATCATCACACATCGTTTCACTCACAAGGTACCCCTTACCAGAAACGATATCCAAACCATAATCTATACACACCAATAAGCACATAAACACGTAAAGACACGTAACTAGCACAAAATAAAACTAAGTGACGAACCTCAAAACCAGGGTTGTCACATCACTCCCTCCTAATAGAAATATCGTCCCGAGATTTACTCCTTAGGATCAAACACTCAAACAACCAATCACATGAGGATACTTGTTCTAAACGAACTCCCCTCATTTCCACGTGAACTTTAGTTCAAGTTTCAAAATACCACATATACAAACCAAAAATAATTAAACTCATTGTCGAACTCTTAACCTCACAGTCAATAAGTCTCACAGATGACTCTTTGATAAAACAAAGACTCTTATTAATACAAGTCCCGAATAACCGTACATGCAAAATGCGTTCTCAAACAACCTTTACCAATCTCAATACATGAAATGTATCATGTATACAACTCATTTCCCCCAGGTAATTCTATGCTCATAAGCTAATGGTCCGATCTTTCCAAAGATCATAAATGGACCTACAAAACTCTACATCAACTCTTCCATTTTACCAAAATGTACCACCCGTTACTATGGGTGAAACTTCCTACATAACTTTTTCACTAACTCTAGTGATTTCCTCCTTTTCTACATAGTATCCCTTGTTGCTCTCATCCTTTCCACAACATCATTACCACATTAGTAGCCTCTTTTACCAATTCTAGTCCACAATAGGGACAACTCACCCTATCCTTTCATATAGTGCCTCAAACGGCATTTATCGAATTTTAGCATGATAACTATCATTATACGAAAACTCAGCCATCGCTAACGAGTTTCCTAACTACCTCTAAATCAATCACCCATGCCCTCAGTATAACTCCTAAGGTTGTATAAATATCTCACTTGCCTATCCTTTTCCCAGTTAGTTGGATATACTCATATCCAATCATGTTCATCAACTCCCTTCCGTCCGTACCCCAAACTACTTAAAAATTCCAATTTCCTTACAAAGTGACCTATGACGGTCTTTCACATATCCATTAGTTCTTCCAATCCAAATCATATTATGATCTATACACATCATCAAAAGGACGGTTAACTCAGTTAGACCAAGCCCTTCGTCCCTATGGCACATCACATCTATAACTCCTCATCCATTCGATTATCGATACTAAGCCTCCCAAACAATCAGTATAGGTCAGTGCCATTTCCCTTTCCACACTACGACAGTATTAGCTTGCTTTGTGCTTTATTCTACTCATTAGGCTCTACCAAAGTTCTACCTTTGGTTCCTATCTCGACCTATTTCATTCATGCTTCGCTTCTATACACACTTCCTTCTCCTTCCTCGACTCCTACCATACATCACGATGTGATGCTTCCCATCGTTTCTTCCCTTGCCATAATCCTTCATAAGGCATTCCATACATATTAGGCTAACTTTTACGCAAAACCCTCTATTCCATCACATTCGTACGCAATCCTTCCAAATTCTCAACTACGTGACTTCTCATTCCTCTTGAAATATATGATGAATTAGTCAGTCTATCGACTATCACCCAACTCTCGTCGTACTTATTCCTCCACCCTATTATGTATCCTTTTCACCAACTTCGTCCTTACATCACTCTTTCTAAGCTACTCCTATCTACGTAGAAAGTATAGTCTACGTCCCTTTTCTTCATATGATTGACCAAGCCACGCAACATACACGTTGACGCGTTCTCTGCTTTAGACAACTCAACTCGTGCAACCTCTACCCTTTATCCAAACCGCCCTAATACGTCATCCCTATAGTACAAGTTCATCTCAGCTTCACCTAATCCTTCTTATTCCATGTCTCATCGAACATGCTTGCTCTTCCCAAATGGTACTTGGCCTTGCAATTTTCTTTCATCAATCAACTCCACCCATCACCTTTGCCAAATGTTCAATCAAGATGATTGAATATGTGTTGGAGACGTTCATGATCCGTATAGATCATTCTCCACGTCTCGTACACCAAATGCCTCTAGCATTCTAGGCAGATATAACAGTCCATCTCCACTAACTAAGTCTATCCAGTTCTTCCAAATCTTCAGTTCCTGCAACGTATAAGCGATCGCCTTTCTTTGTCGTCCTCGTACGCGTCCAAATCTTTGCTCTACGTATCGTCATGATTCGCGAATTCATCCAGTCCTTCCGATAATGCCAAGATCGGCTCATTATCCTATCCAACTCTTCAGCCTCCAAAATGCTTCTTCGTCCTTCTTCACTTCGCCCCTTGCTGGTTCCATGATATGCCATCATTTCTAACTACTCATCATGGTAGACTTAATACTAAAACTCACACTTGAAAATCTCACGTATAATTCCACTCCAAAACCAACACATACTTCGCCTCACTCTCCTTCTTAGACTTTGAGTAGATCAAGATGTCGTCGATACTCTCGATGACAACTCATTTATATACGTTCATGCACACTCGCTTCATTAAATCCATGTAATCCGCTAGTGCTTTGGCGAAGCCAAATGCATAACCGTAAACCCAAAGAGTTCATACAACATCCTTAACAGTTTCAACTATGTCCTCCTTGCACCCTCTCTTACCGGCAATACGAATAAATTCCTACCTCGTTCTACTTGCAAAATTCTACACGCATCTTAAAGACCGGTACTTCCTCTCATCGGACCACTGAACCTCTTTCCACATCCAATCTACTACTAAGCAACTCAGCTTTTATCCGGCATTCCTTGCAATATTTACAACTCTTGTTTTTAAATCACTCCATCAATGATTTGCCATGGAAAGGCACTAACTACAACTCCTCTCACCTCCCTTACTTGATCTATTTATGGTTCTACCTCACAGTAATGGGCAAACCTACTAAATTTCAGGAAATTTTCGGAAAACTTACATGCCCTACGAACAATCATAAATACCTTTGAGGTATTGTATCCCCTTCCAACACTCTCTATGGCGCGTTACTTGTGCTAGTATCCCACAAATCTCTATTCATCTCCTTGGTACTCCTAAGAGACCTCATGACCACATTAGTTCGTCTACGAACATATTTCCTCCCCCACTAAGGGTATTCCGACCGTTCTCTCATGGTCACCTACTTAAGTGTGTAGGCGCGACCAAGTCCTTCATATGGCTACCTCAACGCTCCCGAACAATACGGAACCAAAACACATCCTGAATCCATCAGATACGATCAACGAATCAAACCCACGGATAACTAACGACATTTCACGTGCACCAATTAAAACAAGTCAAAAACTACGAGACTCAAAAGAAAACTCAAACCCAGAACATGTATCAATTCAAAATGACCCATGACAACGAAAAAAATAATCCAAGAAACACCAAATGGCAACCAAAACATATTACGCCCCGCCACATATTATTTAAACCGTGCAAAAGACCGACCTTTCCAAAATAATATACTCTTATTTATTATTATTTTTTTCCTCCCCATATATATGTAACTCAAACCATCTACAAACAACCTTCTAGGCTATCTCAAAACTCAACCCATATACTAGGTATCCCGTGCACCCCAAATAAAAATAAACTATTATTCAAAACTCAACCTTGAACCCGACACTTTTACAACAATTACGACAAGTCCACTGACCTCCCATGACTATATTTTCTGAATATTTGAAAAGTACGTTCCGAGTACATAATTTTTGGCTTTTGAATCACTCAAAAAGCTCTAAAAATGAACAAGTTATGACCAAAACAGTTTTATATTAATGAAAGATAAAATTGTATGTGAAATCTTCATAAACTCAATTTAACCTTGAATTAATAATTATAAATAACGTGAATCGGTTAAACCCAATTATATAAACTATGTAAGTAGCAAGAAATTTTACTTTGCTTTATTTTAAAGAAAGTCTTTTAGAATTTGAAATAAATAAGTGTAGATTAAAAGAAATCTTATGTTACATCTTGTTTCAAACACGACTCCAACACCTTACCCTTATTTTACCGAATACAACCAACTATCTAACCCTATAATAGATTTCTAAGTCCTCCCTTTTTCTCAATATATACCGACCAAAAGAAATGTAAGACCCAACACAAAAGATTTCATTATCTCAAAAGAAATCCCAAGTTATTTCAATAGACTTAAAACCAAGAACACCATTTTTAAAACGTAAACGTGAAATACGAAACTCAAAGAATACGCTACGAGACACACTTCAAAAGATTCAAAACGCCGTTGAAACTCCACCAAACTCGAGCACTAATGATTTGTTTAAACACAAGAGAGCACTAGGTACGTTCAAGTTATAATAACTACTGAACGACCGTAAATCATAACATAACATCTACTAGTATGTATACATCCGCATATGTATACCTATTGAATCTCCCAAAAATACTCGTTATCATACATGTCAAGTCAATCAATCGTTTTATACGCTCGTTTTTTCATACGAGTAATCACCATCTCACCGTGCCACAACAAGGCATAAAGCCCACTTCCAAAATCAAACCATATCGTGTGACCTCATAATCACACAACACGACTATAACTCTAAACACACTAAAAAAATAGCCATATCGTAGGTAGCCGTTACATAAACCCATATATTATATATATACCCAAAGTCCACATCTCATCATATACAAGCATGTACTAACCCTCTTTCATGCAATCATACTTGAGAACCTATTGAAGTTGTGGTACTTGTATAACTATGTTGGCCACCATACTTATACAATTACCCTTCCCCCAATGCACTCCCTCCTATGATGACTAAGAATCAATACAACATATAACACATAAATCCATCTACTCACATAAGCTCATAACCACATAACCAATAAAGTCCAAAACTCCATCTGTTAAAATAACATAGTAATACTCTTGGAAAACTCCATCTATTAAAATAACATCAGTTATAAGTCACGTCGCCCGTAAGAGTAGAAACAGCTTAAAACCCTTCATATCCACCTACTCCTAATAACTCGAACCACCACATGATTCTTAGGGAACATGACTTAAACATCAAAAGAAAATAATATCTCTCGGGTACATAAAATAACCCAACAAAAGATAGAAACTACCATGTACCAAATTATGTACTATAATGTACAATTTAAGCAAAATACGACAATGACTACCGTGGATGATTATGGTTCAACCCACACTAGTCACAACCCGAAAAGAAAATAACATGTGGCTAAGTATGAACTTACTATCGTTCAATTTATACTAGTCAAACATCACAATAAATAACATCCAAACACATCAATTATAATATAATGCACACATACTCCTATGACGCCTATATGCAGGGACCCTTAAGCTATAGAATAGGATACGCGACTAGGCAACCTAATTCTCTATAACCAGGCTCTGATACCATTCTGTAACACCCCACCATGGCGGAATATGGGGCGCGACGTATGGATATCATCACAACAAATGGTGTCTCTATAGAGAAAACTAAATTGCAAATATAATGTCATAAATGGCGACACAAATGTCATGACAATATCTCAACATTGCAGGAGTCTAGGTAAGTAGGTAATAGTCCTACCCCTTACTCAAGACAAACAAATCACAAAACCAAAACAAACATATAGGTGCCAAATAGTATCACTTAATAAATGATCAAATGAAAATAAGAAGGAACGGGGATCTCCTTCTAAATGCATTTCCTACGCTCCCCAAATCCTAGCCACATATGTCCTCTAGCTTAACCACATTCTCACCTGAAAGAGACACTAAAACACGTCAACATAAAGTTGGTGAGAGTCATAGGTTTAGACTCAACCGCCAAAATCATACCATACGCTGTGAATAATAACCAAAATTTAAGAAACATATGGACTATGTGATACTAACATGCATTAACAACTATTATTTAAGATTTAACAAAACAATCCAAATCCAAATCCAAATCCAAGGCTCCCAGCCTTACCAAACACCATACTCCCATAGGTACTCAAACACCTATGAACCAATCCCAAGGCCCCGCCTTACCAATATCCCCTTTGTACCAAGTCAGGACATAAACAATCAAGAATCAACTAGCAGTTAATAATATAAGTATGCACATATAAGTCCATTAGCAACGCCAAACATTCATAGCATAATTTATAAATGACAAAACAAAACAGTGTCTCTTCCATCCCATCTGGAAGTCAAAAACATTAGTAAACATGGGACTATGAAACACACCTGATTGAGCTTCTCCAAAAGTCCTCGCACTAGCAAAAAGCTAACAAACCAAAAACACATAATCAAAACACAATCCAATCACTAAGACGGCTCATCAACCTATGATGGACATCTAACCTCCTCCTATAAAAATACCTCATTTAAATACTCTAAGCATCTCATTACACCCCTCTATAAAGCCCTTAACTCATTTTACTTCATAACCCGTCCCGTTAACATTTTATCCAAAACAGTCCCAGATTTAGGTCTCCAAACTATAAGCCAAACGCCCACTTAAAGATACCCATGATTTCTGTAAAGGGAATATTTATACCCTTACATATCTTAGCTAACACCTCCCACTTGCCCCAACTTTAAAGCTACTGTTAAGGCCCCGATATATATATATATATATATACTTTTGTCATTCCAGATTTACTGATTTTAAACATACCTAAAGTTTGTTATGGTTAGGGGGTCTTACCCTAAACCAAAACCTTAGTCCAAGTGCAGATACTTACTACAATATATAAACCATCTCTCATGTTCGTTAGAAGATCCCAATGCAACCCTAAGTAATGAGGTTAATTTAGTGGGATTAGGGTTATTATATATATATATATATACGTATATATATATATATATATATATATATATATATATATATATATATATATATATATATATATATATATATATATATATATATATATATATATATATATATATATATATATATATATATATATATATATATATATATATATATATATATATATATATATATATATATATATATATATATATATATATATACGTACATATATATTTATCTATATATATATATATATATATACATATATATATATATATATATATATATATATATATATATATATATATATATATATATATATATATATATATATATATATATATATATATATATATATATATATATATATATATATATATATATATATATATATATATATATATTTATATATATATATATATATATATATATATATCAAATCAAATCAAAAACCCTTATATAGGAAGGATGGTGAAACAATGCCTTAAATACGAAATTCTATAAAAATGGCACCTGTAATTCATTAAAAGGTTTCCATAAAATGATTCAAAAAGAAAATAGCAATTACAAATGATGCCTTAAATACAAAATTCTATAAAAATATATAAGGTATGATGGTGAAACAATGCCTTAAATACAAAATTCTATAAAAAGTGTTTAACTTAAACAAGAATTACAAATGATGCCTTAAATACAAAATTTTATAAAAATATATAAGGAAGGATGGTGAAACAATGCCTTAAATAAAAAATTCTATAAAAATGACACATGTAATTCATTAAAGGGTTTCCATAAAATGCTTCAAAAAGAAAATAGGGATTACAAATGATTCCTTAAATAAAAAATTCTATCAAAATGACACGTGTAACTCATTAAAGGGTTTCCATAAAATGTTTCAAAAAGAAAATAGGAATTACAAATAATTCACAGTAGTTTGACTTACTAAAATGAACATATTTTTAGATATTCGGACTGTCAAGTTTTGGACTGGGCTATATACTGATGCTATATTATACACATGACAACAAATAATACCAGGAATGAGTTTTTTAGGCTTACTTTTGCTAGAATACACTTAACCACAAAACTTACAAAACAAAATTATTTCTAAAAATTATTTAACTATAATGTTTTTGCTAACAAGAAAAATTAACAATAATATTAATTACAAAAAAAAAATTAATGTAAAAAAGTTATTCATAACATTATATATACAAAATTTATTACCTCATAGAATAAAAAAATACATAAAATATTTATATAATATTATTAAAATTCAAAAAAATTTTAATGTAACAAACTTATTTATAACGTTAATGTATGCAAATTCAATTAACTCATAATATTCTTAAATAAATAAAATATCGTAAACTACGTTATTTTTGTCAATTCTATGCTACATTATTAAAATATTAATGTCATAGCTAACACTACGTATACTAAACTTATAATACAAACACACATAACTTCAATTTTATTAAAAAATATATAAAAAGCTAGCCCGTCCATCTGACGGGTCTAAATGCTAGTATATATATATATATATATATATATATATATATATATATATATATATATATATATATATATATATATATATATATATATATATATATATATATATATATATATCTTTACATTATATATAATAGGAGCGAAATGCCACATAAGCATCCCATAAATCCACGTAATCATTTTTTTATCAAGTAATATGAAAATTCGGATGTTTTACAAAAAATCGCCTCTTGGAAGGTTCGAACATGGAACCATTTAAATATTGTAAAGAGCTGATAACCGTTGGGCCAACACAATATTGTTGGTTATATCTTAAAAATCAATATAGATAAATAGAGTTTAAGTTTTATAACTAAAATCCAATATTTTTACAGTATATTCATTAGTATATTTGATAAGGTTGGAAATTATATTGTTATCGTCTTAAAAAGATCCATTAACATTAAAACACGTACATTACAACAACGTCTGAAATTAGGGTTAAGAAAATCCATTAAAACTCCTCATCATCAGGTATTTTATTCATCAATAATTCAGTATAAATTGATTTTTAATTTAATGCATGAGATAACAATGTTTATGAATTTACAAGAGTTAAGCCACAACATAAGAAAGGCAATGTAAATCATACGTCCAGCTTTCATAGTCCGTCACGAGGTCTTTTGTTCTCAAAAACCTAATGAAACTTTGTGATTTTAATGATTTTAGGACTATGTATATGTTTGTTTTCTTGGTATTAGGGTTTGATATATTTGTCATAATATTATCTTTTATACTCTAAAGATTTGCAAGAAAGATTTGTAACTTCAATCTAACCTGTAGCTTCAGTTTGTTCTTGGATGATGGATGGTATGCAAGAATGATTTGTTAATCTTTCATGAATCACAACAGCAAATTAAAGAAGAGAAACCCGGCCCTTGGCAAGCTTTATGGGAAGCATGAAGCGTGTTGGGTCAAAAAGTTGATGTGGCAGAAACTCAAAACAAAGAAAACATGAAGGCCTTTGTTCAAGCGTTGACACATTGTGTCTAAGCGTTTACAAGTGTAAATTAGGCGTTGTAAGAAGTCAACATAAGTCAAACGCTGTTGGAAAATCTATTTAGGATAAGTATTCAGAATATTATTTATTAATATTCTGTATTAGTTATTTAAATAGAAGATTTACATGTTTATTCATAGTTATCTCTTGTAAACCCTAATCCTTAGTCTATAAAAGGAACAAGGGTCTTAGGTTTTATTCATATCATTCATACAAGATGTAAACTTAAAGCGTGTGTCGACTAGATGTGGGATTCAATGTATACACACCTAGTGATTGTTGATTATTAATATAATTAGCAATCCAATTGTTTAATTCTTTGTGTTTTGTGCCTAAACACCTTGTTTCCTAATTTTTGTTCTATTCCGTTGTGATTGTATGATCACATGAACAATGGTTATGCCTAGCAGCTAAAAGATTCAAGGAAACAAAGGTTTCCACAAAGCGATCTTCAATGGCGTTAAATTGGTATATTAAAAAATTAATTTCTCTCCTGCTTCGCCTAAAATATAGATCTTTTAGTTTTTCTGATTATTGTACTCATGTATATGCAACACCTACGCAACTGTTTTAAAAAAAGTAGTTAGACGTGTTCTTCTTCATCCATGTGTTCAGCTTCTTTGCTGAAACATGTATTCATCAACAAAAGGTCTCTGTGCTTGGGACGCTAAGTTATTTGTTAATCGACTTTTCTTTTTGCTAATTCTGTTACTGTGTTAACTTGATGTATAGTATGTGCTTACAGTTTTACTAATTCAATTCTGTCTAATAATGTATATTGTAGTTACAAATTTACAGTTTCAAATCTGTATGATAATGTAATCTTTTGTTAATGATAATGTATACTGTTAATCAAATGATGATCCTTATATCATGAGTATGAACGGTTTTGCTAAACTTCATGGCTATTGAAAGAACCCCCCCCATTTGAGCATAAGTTTGGCACTCACTGAAATAAATTACACAGGGTGATGTTGTGGATACTTGGGTACGATAGTTGCATCTGGGAAACAGGGAATGCGCAGTGATTGGCTAATCCTTGATAGCAAAATAGGCGACATTTTAACAAGACTTCAAGGTTTGTTAAGTTTTCTATCAAGATATGTTGGTCATAACAATAATATTCATAGCAGTTTTTGTCTATCTATTTACAAACTTACTGAATCTTCGGACTTACTATGTACACCTATTTGTTTATATCATCCATAAAAGGGGTGATAATCGGTTTTAGTTACAAGATTTTATTTGTAATATACAAGTTTTCTGGCAAGCCACTTAATAGAGAAACAAACAAAACAAAATTTGTTATTAAGATTTTAAACATATATATAGATAACGGATCATATTGCACATGTCTTCTCATAATATAGGTCATCTGATATGGCTTTAAATGATTCAAATTTTACAGATTATTCACATATGGGGATGGCCTCAAACAAACACGGACTACTCCCTATAAAAATTAGTTGTTAACGCACTCATTGTTTGTAATCACAGTTCTACGAAAGAATGAGCCAGCGCAATGCCAAAGCTCACAAGTGTAATTACAGCACTAGGCAGCACCACAAACACATTTAGGTTAGTTGTGACATCATCTACAGTTTATCCAAAGTGTCGAAAATGTGAACCTTTAGGTTAGTTTGTCAATTTTGATGTATGCCGATATAGGGTTTGGTTTTGTTTGGAGTTATGAAATCAGCAATGCCTTAATACAAGGTGGCTATATCACCATGTATCGACACTTTTCATCACAATTTATTAATAGATGAGCCACATTATAATATTAAAATGGTGCAATCCCAGGAATCATAGTAGTGCAGGCAGAAAGACTAAGATTGGTAAAGCATGAGCTCCTACATATGGTATTAGTTTTCATTTGTACTTTGTAGATCACTTTAAGTCCACGTGAGGTGCTCATGGGTCCAGGCCAACCAACCAAGTTCCAGTGCAGCGAGTGTCGATTTTGGTTGAGAAGCAATTTGCTAAACCAGTACCACCACCTGTGTCAAGGCCTTAAAGTGCACATTTTCCAGCACCACTACCACACCAGTTGTCTACATCATCCCCAATCATATTAAGAGCCTGTGTTTCTACCTCACATAAAAAACATTCGCGATTAGGGTTTGTAAACTATTATCCACGTTCACGACTTCTTTTTTAATCACCTAGAACCCTAAGATTGTATAGATAGTATTCTTATTATCCACATTCACCATAACCATGGTACCATTCAACTTTTTTTTTTTCATCTTTGTTGCATATCAATGACTCCTTTATAAACCACTTCATGAATTGTAGATATACTAATTTATTTGTTTGTTTCGTTCATGTTTGCTTGGTTTTATGAATCTACAGGTATGGATCGAGATGGACTGATAATGTATGCCATGAAGATATTACAAACTCATTGATCCAAATGACAGATAAAAAAATCTATTCCTCACTGGTAACAAATAATTGTATGCTATACATCTCTTAAATAAATCACGTGATTCTGGTTCAGCCACTGTTGTTAGAGTACATAGGCTGCATTAGAGGAGAAAAGGTTAACGAAAACCAAAATTTTACCTTTTCCTTCCCTAAGCTAAGCGACTGTTATTGGATCATCATATTTGGTTACACACATTAGTTAGACAAAGCCTCTTAAATTAAGAAAGAATAGCCTGCGAAATCTGAGGTTAGATGTTGATATTATTATTGATCTGTGGAAACATTATGATCAAAGTGCATTCTATTGAATTACTATCGTTGAAAGCTTTTTAGCGATGAAGTTAAATCCAAGTAACTATATTTAGTCAGGGGATGAGATGCCCATTATATTGGTTGTGGTTTACCAGCTTCAACAGTCATCACCATCTATTACAAGAGAAAGCTCTTTAAGTCCCGGTCACGTGACCTTTACAATGATCAAAGGATCCCCGATGAATCCATTTTATGTTTAATGATAGCAACCAAAGCATGTACTGCCAGCTGCTAGCAGAGCTAATCTATTGATATTAAGTAAATTGAATCTATTTTAGGTGAGAGATATAATGATTAGATTAGCAATGTGTTGATTTGAAATTTAGCGAATGCATCGATAGTTACCAGCGGCTAACTAATGTCCAAATATTGGTGATAAAGAATATATCATTTTCTAATCAAGAATTTGCTTCATCATCTTGAAGGTTAGACGTAGATTTTATATCAGAGCGATGAATTTGTGGAGGTTTTCTCAATTGTTGGCCCCACATGATAGTGCATGTATTAGACTTATATTAATTTCAAAAGTTTTTGCATTCAACATTTTATTTCTAATTATTTCAAGAAGATGTTTGTAAGGTATATTTTTTTTAGTTTGAAGATTTATAAACCAAGTGGGCATCAATGTTATTGCATTGATACAAAACTATTTACAAATATGTTCAATGATGATGTACATGTAAACATCATTATCATTTTAGATAAATTTAAATAAGTATTCTTTGGTTCATTTTTTTATATAAAATAACATCATTGCTGTTTAAGGAACATCAAGAGTTGTAGTCTGGCCTTCTTGGAGCCGTAACAACACAAGAATAAGATGATGACCGACTTGTCAAACAAAATATCGTCGTTAAAGAAACAGAAGCTAGAAGCTATGAATCCTTTGATATTTGACTGAAATTTTATAAGTACTAAATGATACGGAGTAATTATGAAAATTTATTTCGGAAAAAGTATTTCAATTATTTAGCTATATTTCTTATCATAATACTGAGTATATTGCAACTCAGTGCAGGAGTCGCGGTTTTGAGGGCAGCTAGAATAGCAATCGCAAGAATGTCGGGAGATAGTAAAGCGGCTTATAAGATTGCACAGACCAGATTTAGGTGCTTGATGCTAATGTATGTAATTATTCATATCTCATATACGTATAAGTAATATGTATAACGGTTTCTATAATTTTTGAATGATACAACCTAATCACATAAGAGCGCAACGACTTTTTAGCTGAAGCTTCCTATAGTACAGTGTGATGGATTATGCAAATTTTTAAGTATTGAGTTATAGTTACTTGAATCTATATATGTATAATCATGCTATTAATATTTGTAATATTGTAGTGAGGGGTGTTTGGATATTGTAGTGAGAGGTGATTAGATCCTAAGGCATTTCAGGTTTGTATTAAATTCAATAGCCATATTGACTTGCAGCGAATCATATGAACACATGGATCTTATGGAATATCAGGTTTGTAGTAAATTCTGTAGGCATATTGACTTGCAGTCTGAAGACACATAAGAAAGTTGCGCAATGGTACTTCAAAGGGAAAGTTGAACCTCACCACTTAACGTTGTGTTCGAGTGAACCGTTTTTTGTTTTTCCTGTACGTTTTCAGTACGATGTCATGAGAATGTGAATAGTTTTTTGTTACCTTAGTATTCTTCCAAACTTGCGTAGCTCACTAGAATACTTTTAAATTTTCATATATAAATTACGCACATGACATCTTCTACTGTTCTACACTACCTTATTGTAGGTACTCTTATGAGGATATATGAGTAATGGTTAAAAATCAACTAAATACGAAATTACGATAATTTGTGATATGTTCAGTTACAAATCTAGAGAGAATAGTTGAAGTTGGTGGTCTCGTCCCTATTGCCGCTCCTTGAAAGCAGAATCCTTGACTAAACAATTTGCATGATAGCAGTTGGTGTTAGCCAGTCTTGCAATGAACGTTCTTTTTTCTTCTTCGTCCCTTTTGATTGTTCTCTCTGTGTGTGCCCGTGTGCCATGAATCTTATGTGCACGTACATAGAGTACATTTATGTGCTTCAATTGGGTTTCAATAATCATTTATGTTGCTTTTTTTGGAAGGTTTCTCTTTTTTACGAGCTCTTTAAATCTCATGGTCCATCGATTCAATTAATAAATATGCTTCATGCTTCAAAGTCATCGCACAAAGTTAGTGTTAGCGGTCACATTAATAGTCATATGTAAATTTGAAAAAAAAAGTGAATAAGGCAGACCACACCACCCTCAGAGCAAAAATGATAGACTGCTTTATAAAATTTAATAAAACATTGGTAAAAAGATATAGCTTGCACATATACTAAATGAAGCGTTTTAGATTTATCTTTTGAAATAGATGGTTAATATTGTTTTGATATATAAACGCAATAAAGGGTTCGAAGCCAAATCCACTTTTAACCTTTTTAATAGCTTTACATGGTATTAACTTTGCCAAACATAATTGAGTTCTATAATAGTAGTATAGTATGTATTCACCTTAAGGATTTTTCTAACTGGTAATCTGGTATCATGGTGTTACATGGTTAGATACAATTGATGAATATAACACTTGAGTAAAAACAAGTTATCATACGAATTATCTTAAGTACGTTATGCCCAGTACTGTATTTTTGTGTCGTATGAATATCATCATCCATAATCATATCATGGACATCATTACATTTTGCCACTAAAAAAATAAATAGATAAATCTTTGAACATAAAGCGTTAACCTAAAGACACTATAAGTTGGTGAATGTTGTGGGATACTTATTTTAATCACATTAATGGAGTGCCTATACTTAGTAGAAGTAGTCTTAATTAGATCATGTACAAAGTCGGAGTCAAGATATGTTGATTTTTAATGCATTGGTGTAACTACGGGTGGGAATTTGGTTGGGTTTGTCGGGTTCGGGTTATTTGCGTCGGGTTGAATTCGGGTCGAAGATAAAAATAATTTACTCGAACCCGATTCGATTTCAACTCAGGTTAGTCAGGTTTGGTTCTATTCGAGGCGAGTCTACACGGGTCGGGTTAATTCGGGTTTGGGTCAACCAGAGTACGTGGAAAATATTAAAAAAAACTTTTTTTTTCAAGTTTTATAATTAAAAGTTATATAAAGTTTATTTTAAAAAAAATAAAAAATCTTACTCGGGTTGACCCAAACCCGAGTTAGACAAAACTATTTTACCCAATGCCAGACCCAATTTTAATTCGGTTAATCGAGTTGACCCGATTTGTAACACCCCCAAATTTATACAACTCAATACAGCGGAAGACTCGTTGGTGTTACGGGATAGCACATTACTCACATCATAGACAACGCTTAAAAATCGCGTCGTTTAATAATAAAGCATTTCCATTCATAAATATCAAATTTACATAGGTCCCAAGTCATATTATTTCATACAAAGTTTTACAAAGTATTTGAATGAAAATTATTGTTTAAGTGCGGGCCATGAATTCTTGTCGTCTTCCCGAGAATTACCTTCAAGTACCTGAGACAAAACATGTTAAAAGAAAAGGTCAGCGATAACGCCGAGTGAATTCATAGAGTTTAATAAATTCCATCAATATAACTTTGGTATGAAATTATTACCAAAAATCATTTCGTACAAATCATTGTAATAGGCCACAACATAGCCAAAGTCGTTTTATACAAAACCTTATCAAAATCATAATATAGGCATTTGCCTTAAAAATCATTATACGAGCCAATGTTGTAAAAACATCATACAATACGTTTTATAACGTTGTATGGAGTTAATAAAAACCGTTATATGATTATGGTTATGAAAACCAAAACACGAACATAATATCAATAGTATGACCCCGTATTGCTAGTCAGGCAATACATCGTAATTCGGTGCGTATAGTAGTATTTCGTTAACTGGATTATTATAAGCCGCATGACATTGTTACCTTACTAAACCAAACAACGGGTAGCTAACCCAATACTCAATTTGCCCATCTAAATTAGCGTGTCGTCACAAAGGTCACGCTATGGAAATCTTCTCATACATAAATTCGCTTACCAATCAATGTGGCACGACGGGGATCAACCGTCAAGGCGCGAACTTGGGTGATTGTCCCTAAATAGTACTATTATATGCATACGCGTCTACCAAATCCTGGTAGTTCACAATTCATGCTAATGGGACTTTTAGTGACATAACCTAACTTTAATAATCCATTTCATTTCATCTATCGGGTCATTTAATCATTCATTGGGTCATACAATCATTCGGGTCCAAATCAATAAACAGACAATCAGGACAACTAGTGTCTTATTTCATAAAAACTAACATGTGATCTCCCTCGCGAGTTTATAAAACATTTCATAAAAACATTTAAAAGAGTGCGAGGCTATGAACTCACGTTGATGTGGGAAGGTGATTATCGGCGTTTCGGACGTACGGTACGTGCTTCAATCACGGAAACCACCATTAGTGATGAAAATATGGGATTGATGATGAACAAGACTTGGTTTTGGGTAACCAATCTTATGAGATATCAAAACCACTTCTAGGATCACCAAGTATTTGTAGATTCCTTGTGAAATCAGCCCTTGATCTTCATGAAAACTCCTTGAGAAATCAGCCCTTGGACATCACCAAATCACCTCCTTGGATGTTAGAATCACCTCCAATCTTCAAAGATTCAAAGGAGCATCATCATGTGTATGAATAACACATGATTTTATGGCTAAAATAGATCAAATAGGGGTGTTTGATGATGGTTTTAGGACGAATTTTAGAGAGAGGGAGGAGAGAAATGAGAGTGGTATTGCATGTGTGTTTTGTGAGATAATGGTTTAGTGTTGGATGGTTTTTGATAGCTAACTTTGTTAAGTTAGACAAGTGTAGCTTTTAAGCTACATGTTTGACACATCATGGTATATGTTGGAGCCCATTTGGCCATCCCATGTAGTGGGGTGGGCAAGTGTAAAACTTGTCCCATCCCACTAATTTACGGGTACTCCTCGATTCTAGTTTCCTCGATTCTAGTTTCCTC
This sequence comes from Glebionis coronaria, assembly GCA_025667525.1. NCBI lineage: Eukaryota > Viridiplantae > Streptophyta > Magnoliopsida > Asterales > Asteraceae > Glebionis > Glebionis coronaria. Next base: position 295,401,822 of record CM046882.1, on the reverse strand, counting down.
GATTCTAGTTTCCTCGATTCGCGTGCCCTCAGGTCGTTTTACGAAAAAACGTTTTTATAAATTATGAATCAACGAAACAAAATGAATCTAATAAAATTGTCTCATCAAAAACGGAGTTCAAAAACGTAAATACGTAAACCTAGGGTTTCCGGTTTAGTCGTAAAGGACATTAAATTATTCACGTAAGTCCTAATCTCGTCTCGTAAATTAGTGAGTTTATGAACCAACACAAATTTAAAATCACAAAATAATATTCACGGATAAATTTATTTCCTGAAATGTCAGACTGTCACCAAAAACGGTGTATATAAACGTAAGCACGTAACGTAGAATCCTCCGGTTTAGACGTAGTCGATGCTACTTCAAGACGTAAATCCAAATTTCTTCCCAAAAATAAGTGAGTTCATAATGTAACATTAAAATAATGTTTTCAAATAAATATTGAGAATAAAATATGAACCATAAATTGACGGATTGTCACACGATTAACCCGAGTTAGAATTTCAACCCAACTAACCCGACCCGAATATATTTGGGTCGGGTCAGATTTTTTTACACCCCTACGTGTAACATTAGTTTTATAGTTATTAGTGCTTATTCTAATTAACATGTTGATTTAATCGTCATTTATTATTCTACATGGAACTTCAAAGAGAGTAACATATACTAATTTCAGCAAGTGTATGTGCGAAAAGGTTACATGATTGAAATTTCAACGGTGTCAGATTTTGTGAGTTATGTTTATGTTTTTACATATAGTAACAATGTAAGTAAATCCTACACAAATTTATGTTATAGTCATGTGTACCATATACTATTATAACTTTTGTTTACCATAATTTTTTATTAATATGTCACATATAAGACCATGGGTTTTTTATGAACAAAAACGTCGTTTTTAAGGTATATGCAATGGAATGGATAAAATGTCATTTGTTTTGTAATTTTTAACTTCTTTTTTCACCGCAAAAAAACATATATTTTTCGTTTTAACATTATGTTTATTTTAATGGTTCAAGCACTTTACTATGTTCGTATTTAAAAAGATCTTAAAACTAAAAATTAAAACTTCTAAGTTTTATATTACTTAATATACAAACCTTTGGATGTTTTGTCGTGTACAACATTCAAAAAGTTAATTCAAGTTCGATACGATTACTAAAACCATCATAAATGTACTTGGGTGTCCCAATAAAAAAGTGGAGTGTGCTAATCAATACTCTTAATAATATATAACTAATCTAAACAACTCGAAAAACATTTCTACTATGTTTAAAAGATATAATTTATTAACAACAATATTTAGGTAAATAACTAAATGTAAACGATAATTAGAAGTTATACCCGTCCATCGGACGGGTTTTGCCACTAGTATATATATATATATATATATATATAAATATATATATATATATATATATATATATATATATATATATATATATATATATATATATATATATATATATATATATATATATATATATATATATATATATATATATATATATATATATACATATATATATATATATATATATATATATATATATATATATATATATATATATATATATATATATACATATATATATATATATATACACACATATATATATATATATATATACATATATATATATATACATATGTATATATATATATGTATATATATATATATATATATATATATATATATATATATATATATATATATATATATATATATATATATATATATATATATATATATATATATATATATCCTTATATAGGAAGGATGGTGAAACAATGCTTTAAATACAGAATTTATGAAAATGACACATGTAATTCATTAAAAAGTTTCCATAAAATGCTTCAAAAATAAATTAGAAATTACAAATAATGCCTTAAATACATATTTCTATAAAAATATATAAGGAAGGATGGTGAAACAATTCCTTAAATACAAAATTCTATAAAATAACACATGTAATTCATTAAAGGGTTTCCATAAAATGCTTCAAAAAGAAAATAGGAATTAAAAATGATGCCTTAAATATAAAATTTTAAAAGTGACACATGTAATTCACTAAAGGGTTTCCATAAAATACTTTAAAACGAAAATAGAAATTACAAATGATGCCTTAAATACAAAATTCGGTAAAAACATATAAGGAATGATGGTGAAAGAATGCCTTAAATACAAAATTTATAAAAATGACACATGTAATTCATTAAATAGTTTCCATAAAATGCTTTAAAAAGAAACTAGGAATTACAAATGATGCCTTAAAAATAAAATTCTATAAAAATGACATATGTAATTCATTAAAGGGTTTCCAAAAAAATGCTTCCAAAAGAAAATAGGAATTACAAATGATTCACAAGAGTTTGACTTACTAAAATGAAAATATTTTTAGATATTTGGAGTGTCAAGTTTTAGATTGGGCTATATATTGTTGCTATATTCTACATGTGACAAAAAATAACATGAGAAATGAGTTTTTTATGTTTAATTTTTCTAAAATACACTTTACCACAAAACTTACAAAACAAAATAATTTATAAAAAATATTTAACTCTAATATTTTTGCTAACAAAAAAAAAAACTTAACAATAATATTAATTTAAAATTTTTTTTCTCGACCCTCACATGGAGTTAAATTACTTGGTGGGCCTACTAGTGTGGATTTTGATTTTTGTACTGAGCTTGTGATGACCCTCAATGTGAGTTGTTGCTACTTCGTTCTTGTACGGGTATTTCAAGACTATATTTTACTATGCGCACATGCCCTCCTCGTTTCATTGAGTCTGCCCAATGTTCTTTTGATGTGGCTCTTCGTTCTTCCCTTGAACGTATTGTGACTGCTTATGGACAAGGTTTCGGAGATTGGAAATGGAGGCTTGCCACCTTACCTTTTGGATTTGGGGGACTTGGTGTTTATTCTGCAGGTGATGTTTTGAACTATGCGTTTCTTGCTTTACGATTACAATCAGCTGGCTTGCAGACTAAGCTTCTTCAGGATTCTGGTATTGTATCCTTTGGGCCTATTTTGGATGATACATTGTGTGTGTTTAATAAATCTATGGAGACTCGGCTTTTGATTAATCCAAGTGAGATCGCTGCCCCTAAACTCATGAAGAAAATGACAGATATATATTTCACACGAGTTACCAAAAATGCAGAATCTATATTTTCTTTATCACCTCCACATATGGCGTTATGGAGATCTCAAAAGGAGGACCACACTTCTGAATGGCTTAGGGCGGTTCCTATTTCTGGGTTGGGACAAACTATGAATGGAAAGACTTACCGTTGTGTCTTGTGTTATCGGTTGGGAATTCCCTTATTTTCTACTTCAAAGCCTTGTTCAGCTTGCTCAAGAGTTTTTGCGGGAGATATTTATT